>CM038638.1:33360301-33470301 GCA_021554675.1 Leuciscus idus
GTCTCGTATGCCGCAGTGTGCGGAGACGGTGTGTTGGGTCCGTTATGCACACATGGTTAGATTTTGAATGCACTATTCTTTTCTGGTGATTTGTGTTTTATGACCAGAGATGCGTGTCAAGGGAGCAGTCTCGCTGTTTTGGGGCGAATGAAAGTCACATTCCTCTGATGACCTGAAACATCACGATATGAACTGAACCGCACATGCATAACACTGAACTGATCAAAGCAAATGAGGCTTTATTTATATAACCATCATGTATTTTGCACACGTGAAATAGAATAGAATAGAATAGAATAGAAGAGAATAGCATATCTCCCATGGCATGATTTAAAGAAAGTTTAAAATGATTTTGGTTATAATAGCTTTAAACATTTTAATGTGTATCTTGAATTAACATAAAGAGGACATATTATGTTTTTCCACATGTTCATCTTTCTTTAGTGTGTAATATTGCAGTTCGAGCTCAAAGTCCCTCCAGCGGGAGTTCTTCTCTATATCAGTGTCAGTGTTTCTGAACTCCTGAAACGCCTCCATTGTAGTCTTGAGTTTCTTCCGGGAACGAACACGTCACAATATTCCTCATTTAAATTATTCATACGCAGAATAAAGGGGCGGGGCCTGGTTGAGTTAGTTAGTAGTGTGTTAAACTGGCGGTTATGGTAAGGGGCGGGACATTTCCCAAACACACTCGAAGCGCTTGACCAATCACAACACACTGATCCAGCCGACCAATCAGAGCACAGTGTGCTTTTCAGAAGGAGGGGCTTCTTGAGACAGGAACTAAACAGGGATGTGTTTCCCGAAAGCATCGTTAGCCAACAATGGTCGCAAGTTTCGTCGTTATCATCATAGTTCAACGAGTCTGTGTTTCTCGAAACCATCGTTCCAACGAACATTTGCAAACAGCATCGCAAAGTGTGTGTTTGGAACGACAGCGTCGACCTGTGGTTAGAAGAGGAGTTTCTAGTTTGCATGACATGTGGACTCAATAAATCCTTATCTTGAGCAAAATAAGCAAGCTGACATTCAGTGCAATCTGTATCTTTTATTTAGAATACATACAAATGTCATTTACGTCTTTTAGTTTGTCAAGAGATTTAAAGCACCGTTTTTGAAGAGTGCGCATGTGCGAACGTGAACGAGCCTATGACTGAATCTGGAAATAAAGCAAAATAACTGAGAAAAATGAGAAATAGTCCTCAGATGCCATGTCTGTCATTTATAGCTAAACATCTAGTGTTAATTCAATCTCAAACAGATTCATTAAAAGTAGTTATTACTCCACCACGTGCGTGAGGTTGAACAACCAATTTGCGACAATACAGTCTTCTGACTAGCTTGATTTCTTCAACTTTGCTTCATACTATAGTTAAACAGCGAGTTACGGTGTTGTGTGGGAAACGCATTCTTAGAGCGTTACTGACAGACTGGGAAGAGAGGAGAATATGTAGGAAATATGAGAATATGAACAATGGAAAATATGTAAAAAAAACAAAAAAAAACAATCAAGCATGAAAGCCTCTTCTAGTAGAGCCCAAAAACAAAATCAAGACTTTGTAAAAGAGCATAATAGATCCCGTTTAACCCGGTTTTCCAGTTTGTATTTATTATAACAAAGAATTTTGCTGTTACAGCAAGTATTTTAACAATTGATTCTCCCCCCAAACAAAGTTAACATTTGTTCATTAAGAAGTGACATGTGAGCACATCACTGTTAGGACAGCAGTTTGAGAATGTTTCAATAATGACATTTTAATTAAGAAAACAATCAGTTCCTGTTTATACTGTAAATTGTAAATAATTCGACTTCTTGCTCACTTGTTTGCCTCTGTGAAGTGAAGTATTGCACGGTGAATGTCGTCACACAGTGTGTCCTGGGCTGATCTTGTGTTCACAGACACACGAGTGTTCAGATTTCATGAAAGATTTATTCATCTGAATCTTTTATAGCAGCCTTCCAAATCTGGTTAAAAAATCATTACAATTGTCCAAATGTGCATGCATAATTCACCGCCATAATGTGGTGTTTGCCAGGGTGTTGTTATGCAGATGTTCTGGGTTAGTTTCTGCTTAATGATCCAAGTCAAAACCCTCAAATGTCTCGATGTGACTCGGATCCCTCCTTCAGTGAGGGTTTCGTCTGCATGTCTATCATCCACCAAGTGAAAAGTCTGATCTAGACAAGCGCAAACAAGTCGCTCGATCTGAGGTATCACTCGTGCCTGTGGCTCACACCGAAAAGTAATGCTCAAATTAAATGTAAGCCTTCTGCATCAAACACAAAGACGTTAATTACAGTAAAAACAAGAAGCTTAAAAGATTATTCTGCACTGATACCGTACAGACAATAGTAAATCTGTTTTGCCGCACGACGTTTACCGTCAGAAACATGAATGTCTGTTCTTGACAATAACTTGAAAGCATGTGTGTGTTTGTGAACGTCAGACTCAGAGCCTTTATAATGGTTCAGGAACGAAAGATCAAAGACAGAGGGAATATATGCAGTCCTCCCTTTTGAATCAGGCAGATCCTGTTTTCCTCTTGTAGCTTGAGGAGAAAAGAAAAGCAATACTGTCACTCTTATTTGTCCCTATTTTTCCACATTTTATTTTTTCCCGATCAAAACAAGGTTGGAAAGTGAAAACGCTCTCTTTTCTTTGCATGCTTGTTCTGAACTGTTCCAGAGCTCTGAAATTGAGTTCTTTTGTGAAACGGCTTTGTCCTGGAGCTATTTAGGTAGTCCATGAGTGTCTCATCAGCCTTTCAGGACAGGCGTTTTGGGCTGAATTTAGACCGGTTTAGTTTAATTGACACCCTGTGATTGAACCAAAAACCTGCCGTGGAGCAAACGCTGCCGGCGCCGCTCACTCATTCAGAAAAGAAAATGATTCATTTATCTTATAGTAGAACACATTAAAGAAAAAAGTTTTCTGTGTTATTACTTTATGCCTGAAAAATGAACATTCAGTGGGCGGGATCATGCAGGATTCTGTGCTGTCACTCAAATACTTTGAAGCCAATGAGGTTCAGCTCTCTAGGCCTGTATAGTAGCTTGCGCGTTGAATTAAGCAGTGTATAATTCTATTCTGATGGTGGTAGAAACAATATTTAATATTTATGGTTAGTATTTAAAATAATATAAATAATATTTATACGACTTCAGATTTTTTTAAGTCTACATTTATGTGAATAAAGTCGATTATAAGACGTCGACTAGTCGCTGATGACGTCATTAATGAAGAAATAAGCCTGAACCTCGAGCCGAGTCTCAAACGCGGGTTTTCTTGTTCACAGTTATAATATTAATCATAATGTTAAGGCATTTGACATAACAGCTTATTTTGATCAGTTCTTTTGTCTTTTGGTCGTTATATTTCTCACAGATTTCTGCTCGTTCTAAATCAGATCCAGATAAAGTGCAGACACAGTAAAGATTACATTTATATGAATGCATTAGTGAGAGAGCGATTGCGTGTGAATTAATTCTTCCTGGCAGTGTCTCTCTTTAATAATAGTGAAGCTGTGGGAGAAATACTAAGAAATATATGCTAGAACTTTTCAGTTTCTAAGATATTTTCTTGATAAATCACAGAACGGTGTTGACAATACATTTCTGCGCTACTGGCATTTTTTTTTTGGTGTGTATTCAATAATATTATTGATTCAACTGCACTGACACTAACAAATGAGAATAAAATATGAAGAAAAATGATGCTTACTTTGCAACATCAATACTGTTATTGAACCAAATTGAATTAACATTGATTTAATGACACTATTGTCTTCTGTAGAGATTTTATAGCTGAATTAAACTCATTTCATAATTGATGAACTTTGCAACATTGACCTAAACTGTTTTCTGAAGAGAAGCTTTACAGCTACAATTGAATTTGTTTCATAACTGATGGATTTTACAACATTATTTTCCTGTTTATTAATGCTAAGCTGCTGTATAAAGCGCTATATACTAGTTTAATCTAATATTTTAATTTGTATATTTATTTATGGTTAATATTTAGATTAATATGAATAATATATTTATAAAAATAAAATGTGATACATGTAAAAAAATTGTTTACCACATCAAAAAATATTTAAACGAGTCATTATGTTCAGTTCCTAGACTACTTTTTCATATCATAATCAAGCATATGATAAAAGTAACTCCTTATTTTTGAGAGTTATAGTCTTAAATGTGCTATTTAAAGGGATAGTTCACCCAAAAATGAAAACCTATCCATTTATCATGTTGTTCCAAACCCATATATCTTTCTTCCTTCGTTGTGTAGTGATTTGACCGATGTTTTGTTTTTCTAGGTCATGGCATGATTGCGGAGGAGTCTCATATGGAATCACATGACCACTGGGGGCGACGGCTGATGTCATCGACACCCGATAATGTGACGGAGGAGAAAAACTGCACAGAGCCAGGTGAGGTGACATCATCATCTCATCATATATTGACATAACTTAAAATATATTGTATCTGTAGATGTAATAAACATCTTTAAATTAATAGTTTTATATTTCTCAATGGCTTTTAAAAGGGTGGTATAATGCCCTTTTCACAAGATGTAAAATAAGTCTCTGATGTCCCCAGAGTGTGTGTGTGAAGTTTTAGCTCAAAATACCCCACAGATATTTTTATATAGCATGTTAAAGTTGTCAATTTTTGAGGGTGAGCAAAAACACACAGTTTTTGTGTCTGTTCCTTTAAATGCAAATGAGCTGCGGCTCCCGGCACAGGGGGCGGAGCTACAACAGCTTGTGTCCTTTTACCTCTCACACACACATGCACTGGAAATTTCAAAAACTTTTAGCCTTTTCATGTGCAAACCGGAGTCAGACCATGATGGAGAGACTCGAGAAGAAGTGACAACATGTAGAAGCAACAGGACATTTCTGAATGGTTAGTTGATGAATTTATGTAGTTTATGTGTAGTTATCTTCTAGTCATTGATTAGCATATTCTGTCATTATAATCTATAAATCGTGTTCCGGGGGGCGGGGTTTATGTACATTTTAGGGTTTGTGATGTCACTAACCCTGGAGGAATGTGGTGTAGTCTCTACCAGCCGTTTGTTGTAGTCCTTAAAAAGCAATTTCTTTAAAAGAAAATATCTCCCTTTGCTTTGAACTTTGAGAGTTGTAACTTTGCAGATGTTGTTTATGCTCAAACAGCAACATTACACACTAACTAAAGTTAGAAAAGGGAAATCATATTCAACCACCCCTTTAATTCAATTGTCATTCTCAATGCTTCATGGGATTGTAGTTCTTTCCAATAGAGTTCAAAGGTACAGCACGCACATCCAAAGCCATAAAACTGGGTGCTGGACAAACAGGTGATTGCAAAGATAAACAATGACACCAGAAAATGCTCCTTAGCAATTTTAATGGTTGCTCACCACATGCAACGTTTCGGGCCCAAGCCCTTCATCAGACATCCTTGTTTAAATCCTGATTTAAAGGTTTAAATCCCTATGGGAAAAATACTTCTGGATCCAACGTCACGGAAAAAGTGGTTGAACACTAATGCATAATAAATTGTAGTTTTAAAATTATTCAGTGATTCGTTCACAACAATGGCTGCCATTTTACAACTACCTCACTGTTTTCAGTTTGTTCAGTTCCCCATTTTTATTTTATTTTTTGACATGGACATTACAATTTCATTGGACGAACCATATGCATTTGCTTGGGTGTTTTAGCACACATGCTAATTTTCAACATTTGGTTCTTTGAGACGCCACTAATGACCAACCAGGAATTATCTTCAGTTTTTGGTTAATCAGCAGATGGAAAACTTCACAGAAGCGCGTTAAAGTGTGCAGTAAGAGCTTTGACGAGATTTTAACTCCATGTCAGGCTGTTTTTGTAACTCCAGTGAGATTTAAGGTTTAATGTGACTTTGCTGTTCACTTGTGGAAGTTTTAATCAGCTTTGGGCCGGAGAGAAAGGCCTGCGTTTAGCTGACACTCGTTTTCTTCGGAGTGCACTCTTTCCCGGACTTACGGCTGTTATTCCGACTGCGGTTGTTCTCATTAAATTCTTTCGAAACCCAAATTAAATATCTAATTTTAGCTGTGGATGTTCTGTTTGTTCAGCTTTATACATTTTAAGTCAGGCATAATTTATAAGAGAATCTGCACTGAGGTGTTTGATGTCGCTCGTCTTTATGACTGTGGAACTTCATTTCAAGCATATTCAAGCATTTCCAAGCATATTCAAGTATATTCAAGTATATTCAAGCATATTCAAGCATATTAAGTATTAAGATGTCTTTTGGTCAATCGGATCACAGACGAGGGAGACGCATACCCGTTTACACCTGGTGTTTTAATCCGTCTCTTTTGTCCACTTTCATCCACTTCTGTCCTGATTTTTTTCCGATGTAATGGATGAAATAAGCTCACGCAATTTACATATGAACACGACTGGAGAACACAGAGAAACACACGGAGAGCATCAGCTTTAGTTTCTGCTCTGACAGCCTCAAGACCAGCCGAACGCTGTGAGTGTGTGTTAGAAATCAGGAATGGTTGAGAGAACATTGTGTTTGGCATGTTTTTCATCTTCAAACCAAACTTGAGTCTTCAGCCGACAGAATTTAAATCCCGTCTGGCTAGAGCTCTTCTCATAATGTTTATGCATCAGGTCAGTAAGAGGAGAGTAGACGGTCTTTTGTGGCTGTTTGAACACATTCGACCTCATGAGTGTTTACACTACAAAAGGAATCCGACTAGCTCAAACCGTTTTACACTCCTGTATTTAGCGTCGTCCACTTGTGATCCGATTGACCAAAACGCATCTTAATACCAGGTGTAAACAGGGCCTTAGTGGTACTTTAAATGTGGCATTCTTTCAGATTCACACATTCAATTTGGCATAAACATAAAACTGTATCTGACAGTGACTGTTGCATGTGGGAAAGCAATGTTTTGCTCCTCACAACTGATTCTAACAACTGAGTTTGGCATTAGTATGTTGCTAAGATAACAACATGATCCTTAATAATCATAAAAATGCAACTAGCACTCTTAAAAAGAAATGTTTTCACAGTGATGCCATAGAAGAACCATTTTTGGTTCAATGAAGAACTTTTCAGCAATCAGTTCAGCTAGCAATAGTGAGCAAGCTTTGAAAGCATTAGATCCCACCCTTAGTTCAAGAGCGTCTCTAAAGCCACGCTTCCTTCAAAACACATGAACACGTACAACAGAGATGAGAGGCATTAAATTACCTCATGTCTCGATGCACATAACATTACAATTATAATGAACGTAAACAACTTTCAGAGCTCGGAAGTGCTCTGAAGTTCGGCATTGATAGTGTTGACATATAAATGCGTAAATCCGAGTCTGAGATATACTGTATGTACATGCTTTTAAGCCCCCCTGTGGTGAAAATCAAGCTTTTAATGTTGTTTATATGTCTATGTGGTGTTTTTAATATGCTTTAAGACAAACCATGTGTAAATTCACAAGTCGACAGCATTGCTGAGTATTTTCTCCTTAAAACTGCAGTGAACCAAAGACAGTCTTGGTTTGAAATCGCCGGTGTTTCTGACGTCACAAACTACCTTGTAACCAATCAGATCAATATGTGATCGTCAGCGAGTGGATCTCTGAGCTGAGTGAGTGAGTGGAGGCGGGGCTCATTTGCATATTCATAGAACCGCGTATACTAAATGAGGCAAGGGTGTCGAGTTACATTCAAGCTATTTTAAGGCATGAAGGAAAAAACTTTTGGTGATCAAAGATGAGTTTTAAGTGATAAAATTACTGACTACAGGGGGATTTTAATATTAAGCCTTCTATTATTGATTGTTCTCAGGATGTGAAGAGAGTTTCAACCAGAATAACAAAAAGTGTTTATGAAATAAAGTATTTTTTTCTTAGTGTGAAGAACATTTTAAAGGGGTGGTTGAATATGATTTCACTTTTCTAACTTTAGTTAGTGTGTAATGTTGCTGTTTGAGCATAAACAACATCTGCAAAGTTACAACGCTCAAAGTTCAAAGCAAAAAGAAATCACTTTTTAAGGACTACAACAAACGGCTGGTAGAGACTACATGACATTCCTCCGGGGTTAGTGACATCACCAACCCTAAAATGAACATAAACCCCACCCCCGGAACACGATTTATAGACTATCAAGACAGAATATGCTAATCAATGACTAGAAGATAACTACACATAAGCTACATAAATTCACCAACTAACCATTCAGAAATGTTGTCTACATGTTGTCTCTTCTTCTTGAGTCTCTCCATCTTTCTGGTTTCGGTTTGAACATAAAAGGCTAAAGGTTTTTGAAATTTCCAGTGCATGTGTGTGTGAGAGGTAAAAGGACACAAGCTCTTGAAGCTCCGCCCTCTGTGCCGGGAGCAGCAGCTCATTTGCATTTAAAGGGACAGACACAAAATCGGTGTGTTTTTGCTCACCCTCAAAAATGGACAATTTTAACATGCTATATAAAAATATCTGTGGGGTATTTTGAGCTAAAACTTCACATACACACTCTGGGGACATCAGAGACTTATTTTACATCTTGTGAAAAGGGCATTACACCACCCCTTTATTAAAATAATGAAAATGTTTCCACTACAAAGACATTTTTATGCAATTAAAAAAAAAAGGTTCTTCAGCCTTTAATGCTAATAAAGAAGGTTTTGAGGTTAGAGCAAGAGTCACGTTTTGTTCATCTTTGTCTGTACGTGAGCTCCAGGTCAGCTATTTTTAACATTAAAACTTTTGCATTTTTAATTCTTTTTTGACTGTTCAATCATCCAGCAAAGAGAACAGGAGAAGCTGGCTTCAAGTAACTCAGGATTTTCCTTCCAGTCGACATATTTCTGAAATAAAAACGCTTATCTGTGAAACTCCAGTGACGGCGCACCTCTGAATCTGCAGCTCTCCGTTTGTCTTTCTCACCTCGTACTTTTGCCACTAAGTTTTCAATCTGAGTTGCAGTGTGCCAGTTGACAAGATTACAAGATGGAAATCTTGTAATCTCTGAAGATTACAGTTTACTCTTTCCTTCTCTTCTTCAGCATGTAGTGCAAACGGCGATGAGATCCTGTTTCTCTCTTCTTCACCTTCTTCATGGCCTCATTTTCGTGTTTTATGTCGTCTATGACAATGCAGCTTTAATATCAAATTCGATTTTGTGTGCTTTTTGCCCATGCGTGTGTTGTCGCTAAGCTTTGCATCATGTTGCTAGGGTCTTTCGAGTGTTTTCTAAGGAATTTTAAATGTCCGCTAAAATATCACGTGTAAATGTAATGTTCATTTTCGTGGTGCAAGAAGATTGTAAGAACGTTGCCTGGTCTGATGAGTCTGGATTTCTGCTGTCATTCAGATGTTCGGGCCAAAATTTGGTGAAAACAACATGAAAGCATGAATGATCCTGTCTTGTATGAGCGGTTCAGGTGCTGATGCTGTAATGGGTGACTCACTTTGGACTCTTAGTACCAATTGAGCTTTGTTTAAACGCCACAGCCGACCTGAGTATTGTTGCTGATCATGTCTATCCCTTTATGACCACAGTGAATCATCTTCTGATGGAAACTTCTAGCAGGATAACACAGACGTCACAAAGCTCAAACCCAGCTAACAATTTTATGTTCCCAGAACGTTCCCAGAGGTTCCCTTAAGGTTAGGGGAATGTTCCAGGAACGTTCCTTTTAAAATAACCTACAGGGAACGTTCCTAGAACATTCTTGTTTGGTTCCCAAAAAAATAACCAATACGGGAACGTTAGGGGAACGTTCTGTGTTTGCTGGGAATCATCTCAAACTGGTTTCTTGATCATGACAGTGAGTCTCTAAACTCAAACGGCTCCACAGTCTCCAGATCTCAGTCAAGTAGAGCAGATTTGAGATGTGGAGGAACGAGAGATTCACATCATGGATGTTCAGACGACAAATCTGCAGCAACTTTCATGACAATATGGAGCAATATCTCTGAGGAATGTTTCCAGCACCCTGTTGATTCTCTGACACGAAGAATTAAGGGGCAAACGAAGTAGTATTTTATTTCTGTCAGGACCACTATCGTCAAATACGAATGACCATTAGCATATAGTTAGGATTGGCGGTATGGTTCTGTTCTGGGCAGCCTAGCATGGATAAGAGCAGCAATAGGGTAAACAGAACAGAACCAACAAGAATTTATTGCAGATATGTCAATATTTTAATGTACAACATAATTCGAGAATTTATTCTGATTCAAGGGGAATCAAAATGCCTAATCCTGACTGACGAGAGGTGGAGCTGGGGATGGAGGAGGGTAATTCGCTCCTGAGAAACGCGATAGCTGCTGATAATACTGAAGGAGCTTATATATGTATACAGTGATGGTGAATTTGATTTCATCAAGTACAACATGTTCCTGGATCAACATCTTTGTTGATCCTGGAACAACATTCCAAACAACCAATCAAATCGGAGGGACAAGTTTATAGTTTATGTCAAGTTTAGACTTACAACCAGGGTTGGGTGCTTCTACATCAGTGTTATTCACCCATTATTCCCTCTGATTTAAGGGATAAGTTATGGGTTATGTTAGGGTTAGGGGTAAGGATAGGGTTAGGATTACATTTTTGTTCTGAAATGTTCCAGGATCAGCAAAATATGTTGATCCAGGAACTGGATTCTTACTTGGCAAAATCACGGTGACCATACAGTGATAGGCGTCGTATTCCTAGGTAGACGTGGATGTATAATAATGTAATTAATGGTTACAGAGAGTGTGAAGTGATATGGCATTCGAGTCATGTAGTAAGTCGTATGGTCCTGTATGCAGATTTGTGTTATGAAATGATGTATTTTCTCTCAGTGGGGATGTTTGCTCTGTGTTATGTAAGTCAGGGCTGTGTGGATATACTCTGCGCATTTAACAAGCTGCTTTTGGCCTAAAAAGTTGGTTTCACGGAAAAAGAGAAACACATTTCGTTTGCGATGAGACTGAGGGCAGTTGTTCTGGTACCGGTCAGTGATGAGTCAGCGTCACAAAGCCTGGAGTCATCAGTCTGAGCACAGAGCAACTGTGTGTCCTTTAACCCCCACCGTCAGACATTTCAGAGCACAGATTATGTGCATTTATACTAGGAATGGCTCTGGACTTGTTCATTAGTGAGTTTATCTGATTAATTTAGAGACGAAACTTCTTGGAAAAGGGTTTTAGTGCGCTGACAGTGTAACGTTGAAAATCTCTCGAATTTATACTTTGTTTCATACTAAGTGTGTTGAGACCGTATTTAATCATTTGCTTATATTTGCATGACACTTAAACACGCGAGCTTCAGTGACTGTACTAAGCTCATGAATATTAATGAGGCAAATGTTTAATTTATGATTTGTTATATTCTAGCACTGCACTGTTTTATACTGTAGGCCTGGAGCTGAGCTTCATAACTCCACTTAAGTGGTTAAAGCAGTGCAAACCCCTTTTCAAAATAACAACATTGCTTTAAAGGTGCTCTAAGCGATGTCACACGTTTTTTAGGCTGAAACATTTTTTTGTCACACACAGCAAACATCTTCTCACTATCCGCTAGCTGCCTGTCCCCTGAACACACTGTAAAGAAACGCGGTCTCTGTAGACAGCCCTGGCTCCACAAACGGCAACAAAAACAAACTGGCCCAGCCTGGACCACGAAACATAACAAACAGTGTTCCAGCCAATAACCGACAAGAATGATTTGGGGGTGGGGTTTGGGGGTTGTGGGTTGTGGGTTTGTGGGTTTGTTGAGAGAAGCATGAAGAGGGAAGTTAGCTAGAGGAGAGATGTCCTAGACAACGACAACGACTAACGTTAAAAATGTATATTCTTGAGAATTTTGATATGGCCGACACACGACCAAAGAGACGACGTTCCGATGAACAAATAACAAAGAAGAGGGAAAAGGAGAAGGAACACGGAGTCCCGAATTTACATCGGAAAAGCGTTCAAAAGGTGTCGAGAACTCCGCCGGCAGAAGGGCTTCCATTCCCACATTCAGGAGGCTCTGTTTCTGCTGGACAGGGTACATCCAGTGTGTTTTTCTAAATGGTTCATGGCTGTTTCAGGAAGCACGGAAGGGAGGGGGAGGGGCCGGGATGAGGAGGAGGGAGGGTCGAGCTAGCCTCCGTTTTGTTTGACAATACTTCGAACGTCAACAAGAAGTGACGTCACCCAACATCGCTTTGAGCACCTTTAACCCAGGGTTAAAAACGGTTAACCAATGATTAAGAATAATTAAAAGCTTTTTTAGCTACAATTATTATTCATTTATGTTATGGTTCTAGAATTATTTTTAGTTTGTAAAATAATCTAGATTTATGTGGTTCTAACTTGTATTATATGAATATGAAGTTCTAGATTATTTGTGAATTAAGCTGAGTCATTCTTCTCTCTCTCTCTCTCTCTCTCTCTCTCTCTCTGCTCTATTACTTCATTATTTAGTTCATTACACACTTGAGCCGTTTGATTTCTCTGCACTGGCCTCTTCTGCTGATGACACTCAAAGTTCACTGGATTCACACTACACACAGACACACACACACACACACACACACACACACACACACACACACACACACACACACACACACACACACACACACACACACACACACACACGCGCGCGCGCACACACACACACACACACACACACACACACACACACACACACTGCTCTGTTGACATTTTTGTATTAAACCTGAGCTTTATTATTTATACGTATATGGTATTAAAATAATACTTAAAACATATGGATTGTGAATATTTAAAGCCTTGCTTCTTTATAAAGACATCAGTTCATTTGCAAAGAGGTCTAATATAATTCATGAACATGTAAATTATGGATAATATAATATAATATAATATAATAATAGTAATAATAATATGATGAAGAAATATATAAAAAATTATATTACATAATTAAAATAAATAATAATTACATAATAATATTTGTAAAATTTTGATTAAAATTAATGAATGATTGATTACAAGTTTATGTAATACAATTATGGTTAATATCATTATTAGTATAATTTCATTTATTATTTCTATTTTCATATATATATTTTTTTCTTATATATGTATCTTATATATTATTATTTATTGTGTAGTTTCTTTTTTAATTTATGAATTATATAAATTATGTAATATTATATTTTGTATATTACATATTAAAACAAAATATTATAATTGTACAATTAATGTACATTTCATCATATAAAGCATTTTATGTGTGTATTTTTGCAACATGTTCTGGTTTTGTAAGTACATTCATTAAGCGTCCAGCACTGCGAACTCATTCTGTTATCTGTGCAGATGCAGTTCTGATTTCTCCGTAAGCCTTTTGATTTTGTAAAGAGCTTGTGTCGGTTCACACATGAGTCTGCAACAGATGTCCCATCCACTGATCTCGCTTACGCAACACGCAAATACTTTTGAAAGACTACAGGATCAGACGTTAATTGCATTATATTGTAACATGACAGCATGTCAAATTCATCCAACTTAACTTTTAAACTTCATTGTTATGAACGATGCGGCAAATCATCAAGTTACATGTTGATTTTCTAAGCAACCAGAACTTGAATTGCACTTACAAACCCATTGATTTATAATAGAAAGAGTTACAGAACCAGGTTTAGGGATATTGATCACTAATTATTGCTAAAGAAATGTCCAAGGTCATGGCATTGATTCATCTCGAATGCTTTGTTTAAGTGCATGTTCCTCCTAACTGATAATCTGGACATCTTTGGCTCTCGCTCAGCATATGGTCATGACATGTGTAGGACACTTATCTTCACATTACTGGAAGCTGACGCGATCTTCCCAGCATGCTCAGACCACGGTATATTCACGCTTAGCAAAATTGCGTGCGATGATTGTAATCTTGTGAGACGCAGTGAGCCAGAACACTGTGGTCAAACGTCCGTGAACGAGCGAGGCACGTTAACCACGACGCAATGGAGAAGCGCGCGTCCACACTGACCCATTGTGAACGCTTGATTCGCATTAGCGGCGTGATGAACACAGATGAGTCTGAGTCTCAGGAGACACACATGAAGAACCTCTGATGAGTGTTTATTACAGTCCAGAAAACACTCAAAGTATGTTCTTCACTCATTACGTGAATCTGCAGTGACAATGTTTGCTGCATAAAACTAAGCTATTTGTTTTAAATGCTTGATTTAGTGACATAACTCAATTCACGCAGTGTGTTCAATATTGTTTACAGAATAGTATGATATTGTGAACACAATGCAATTTCCCATTAGCAAAAGTTTGGAGGTCAGAATTTATTTATTTATTTATTTATTTGTGAAAGAAATGAATTCTTTTATTCAGCGAGGACACTTTAAATTGATCAGAATGACAGTAAAAGCAATTATAATGTTACAAAAGTTTTCTATTTCACATAAATTCTGTTGTTTTGAACTCTATTCATTAACAAATCCTGAAAAAAATGGATCACCGTTCCCACAAAAAATTGCTGGACACAACTGTTTTTTAACATTAATAATAATCATAAATGTTTCTTGATCAAATCATCATATTAGAATGATTTCTGAAGGATCATGTGACACTGAAGACTGGAGTAATGATGCTGAAAATGCAGCTTTGATCACAGGAATAAATTACATTTTAACATATATTCAAATAGAAAACAGTTATTTTAAATTGTAATGATATTGTACAATTTATTCCCCGTGGTTGGAATAGCATGCTACTATAATACTTTTTGCAGCAGCGCGTTTATTGTGCAGTTTATGTGAATGCAGTGAATATCTGAATGACTCACTGTATTGTTCAGCACACAACCAGAGAACAGTGCTGTATCCCACAGTGCAATGGACTCAACTTGACCTTGAAACAATATCAGTGAGATTTATTTATTTATCTATTTATTCTGTGCATTTCAGTTTTATCATGTATTTATTCTGTGCATCTCAATTTTGTTGTTTATTTATTTAATAATTATTTATTCTGTGCATCTCAATTTTGTCTATTTATTTATTTATTTATTTATTTATTTATTTATTTATTTATTTATTCTGTGCATCTCCATTTTGTTATTTATTTATTTAATAATCATTTATTCTGTGCATCTCAGTTTTGTCTATTTATTTATTTATTTATTTATTTATTCTGTGCATCTCAGTTTTGTCTATTTATTTATTTATTTATTTATTTATTTATTTATTTATTTATTCTGTGCATCTCAATTTTGTTGTTTATTTGTTTAATAATTATTTATTCTGTGCATCTCAGTTTTGTCTATTTATTTATTTATTTATTTATTTATTCTGTGCATCTCAGTTTTGTCTATTTATTTATTTATTTATTTATTTATTTATTCTGTGCATCTCAATTTTGTTGTTTATTTGTTTGATAATAATTTATTCTGTGCAGATAGAAACAGTTATTTTAAATTGTAATGATATTGTAATAATATTTTTACTGTATTTTTGAGCAAATAAATGCATTCTGGTGTGCATAATCGTATCGACCCCTAATTTCTTAATGCTAGTGCACTTTTATAAGCACTATATACTGCAGATTTAGAAAGAATAGAGTTGTAGTTTGCATTTTGAACGCCTCTTTCAATTCTCTTTACATGCTTTGTGTCATTTTTCAATCATTTGCTATGAAAAGTGTTGTTTTCTGCCATTGTTCTTGCTTTTCACTCGCGATACACCAACCCACAACACTAGTGTTTTCATTAGCTTGCTTTAAATGGTAAATGTTCACTGGTTCAAGGGCACTTGCTGTCCTTTGTTTTGCTGGACATGCTCCTAAAAAAACACATGAGGCCTTGTCATGTAAAGCTGTTCCGTTTGTGGATTTCACCGTGATTATTGTTACTCTAATTACAAGCTTAATCACATTAACATAATCACAGTACTCTGTTCAGCATGGTTGTAAATGTGTGAAAACAGACGGACGAAGGATTTATTGATCATTTAAGATGAAGCTCTAATCACTGCATCGCTGTCCTCGCTCGTGTTTTCAGACCAGGGATATTGATGTGTTCCCCTTCGGACGCACTGTAAAGCTACAGTGAGAGCATGTGTGATGAAATGGAGCATTAAAGTCACCTTCACCTGTGCAGGAGTTGACTCTCTGCTATTCTTAGAGCCGGCTGAGCACAGTGTTGACTCATGGTGAGGGCATTTCTAATGACGTCCTGCTGCATTATCAGGATTATCCCCGTGGTTGGAATAGCATGCTACTATAATACTTTAGCAGCGCGGTTATTGTGCAGTTTATGTGAATGCAGTGAATATCTGAATGACTCACTGTATTGTTCAACCAGAGGACAGTGCTGTATCCCAGTGTGCAATGGACTCAACTTGACCTTGAAACAATATCAATGAGATTGATTTATTTATCTATTTATTCTGTACATTTCAGTTTTATCATTTATTTATTTATTTATTTATTTATTTATTCTGTGCATCTCAATTCTGTTTTTTATTTGTTTAATAATTATTTATTCTGTGCATCTCAGTTTTGTCTATTTATTTATTTATTTATTTATTCTGTGCATCTCAATTTTGTTGTTTATTTATTTATTCATACTGTGTGTAACGGTCACAAGCTGGAGTGCCCATGAGAGCCGCCAGAGGGCACTCAGCACCAGACTATCTTGTTCACTCACTCTACATTTCCCAAAACTCACTGCCCGGACTCATCATCACTGATTGTATTCACCTGTATCTCATTCACCTGTATCTCATCACCTTGTTAGTTTCAGCCTATTTATTCCTTGTTCATTCATTCAATCATTGCGAAGTTTTGTTTAGTGTCACACTGCAACTCTGAGCGTTTTCCTGGTTTTCTTGCCTGTTCTTTGGATTACTCTCTTGCCTCTGACCCCTGCCTGTCTTGTTTTTGTTTTGTCTTGTTTGTTTGGACTGTCTACCTGTGTTTTGACCCATTGCCTGTTTATTGGATTACATGTCTGTCTGGATTGCCCCTTAATAAAGCTGCATTTGGATCCTCTACCCTCGTGTCTCAGAGCGGTTCGTGACAGAAAACTTCGCCACATATGGATCCAGCAGTTGTCAGCAACCAGGCCCTGAGGAAGTTCCTTTCTTCTGTGTTCCAAGATGGCCAGCCTATTGAGAGGTATGCGAGGGACTTTTTGTCTTGCTGTCATCTGGGAACGTTAAATGACACCCAGCTCATGGACCTGTTTTTGAGCGGGCTGGATGATGACGTTGCTCAATTGATGCCGGAGGACTATACCGGCTGGACTCTAGAAGGGTATGTCGACCTGGCCCTCTCCTTGAGCGGTACGACATTTACTGTGGGCTTGGCTGATGAAACACCCTGCAAGCTCACAGTACCCCCAGAGCCCTCACCGCTGGCCGCGTCCAGTCCAGGGTCTTCACAGCTCCACGTCCAGTCTGCCCAGCCAGAGTCAGTTCACGTCTCGCCCACCCGACCTGGGAATCATGACGTCTTGCCAGCCACTGGATCGGTCTATGGACGTACAGGACCGGTTTCCAGCGTGGCCGATCCCCCGCTTATGTCTGCACGCGCTGCCAAGAGGGCCATCGTTCTAGGGTTCAGTCCTGCCGAGCCAGAGCCAGAGCTTCACGTCAGTCCTGCCGAGCCAGAGCCAGAGCTTCACGTCAGTCCTGCCGAGCCAGAGCCAGAGCTTCACGTCAGTCCTGCCGAGCCAGAGCTTCACGTCAGTCCTGCCGAGCCAGAGCTTCACGTCAGTCCTGCCGAGCCAGAGCTTCACGTCCCTTCTGCCGATCCAGAGACTGTTCACGTCACTTCTGCCGATCCAGAGACTGTTCACGTCACTTCTGACGATACAGAGTCTCCGGACAAGATGGCTGCCGCCGCCGCCGAACCAGTGTCCCAGGACAAGATGGCCGCCGCCGAGCCAGTGTCTCCGGACAAGATGGCCGCCGCCGAGCCAGTGTCTCAGGACAAGATGGCCGCCGCCGAGCCAGTGTCTCAGGACAAGATGGTCTCCGCCGAGCCAGTGTCTCAGGACAAGATGGTCTCCGCCGAGCCAGTGTCTCCGGACAAGATGGCCGCCGCCGAGCCAGTGTCTTCGGACAAGATGGCCGCTGCCACATCGCCTGAACCCTCAGCAGAGATGGCCACCGACACGCCTGAACCTGAGCCCTCAGCAGAGATAGCCGTTGCCACGGTGTCTGTTCCTGAGCCGGTGTCTGTTCCTGAGCCGGTGTCTGTTCCTAAGCCGGTGTCTGTTCCTGTGCCCTGGCCGCCTGAAGGGTCGTCTCCTCCCTGGCCGCCTGAAGGGTCGTCTCCTCCCTGGCCTCCTGAACCGTCTGCTCCGCCCTGGCCGCCTGAAGGTTCGTCTCCGCCCTGGCCACCTGAAGGGTCATCTCCGCCCTGGCCGGCTGAAGGTTCGCCTCCGCCCTGGCCTCCTGAAGGTTCGTCTCCTCCCTGGTCGCCTGCACTGCCTGCTCCTCCCTGGTCGCCTGCACTGCCTGATCCGCCCTGGTCGCCTGCACTGCCTGCACTGCCTGATCCGCCCTGGTCGCCTGCACTGCCTGATCCGCCCTGGTCGCCTGCACAGCCTGATCTGCCCTGGTCTCCCATCTTGCCGCAGTCTCCAGGTCCTCTTCCACTTCACGGGCCTGGCCCTCCATCCCGCCCCCGGGTCCTCCTCTGCTCCACCACCCTCCTGAACTGTTTTTCTGAGCGTCTGGAATCCGCTCCTTAAAGAGGGGGCTATGTAACGGTCACAAGCTGGAGTGCCCATGAGAGCCGCCAGAGGGCACTCCACACCAGACTATCTTGTTCACTCAGACTACATTTCCCATAACTCACTGCCCGGACTCATCATCACTGATTGTATTCACCTGTATCTCATTCACCTGTATCTCATCACCTTGTTAGTTTCAGCCTATTTATTCCTTGTTCATTCATTCAATCATTGCGAAGTTTTGTTTAGTGTCACACTGCAACTCTGAGCGTTTTCCTGGTTTTCTTGTTTATTGGTTTTTGGATTTCTTGCCTGTTCTTTGGATTACTCTCTTGCCTCTGACCCCTGCCTGTCTTGTTTTTGTTTTGTCTTGTTTGTTTGGACTGTCTACCTGTGTTTTGACCCATTGCCTGTTTATTGGATTACGTGTCTGGATTGCCCCTTAATAAAGCTGCATTTGGATCCTCTACCCTCGTGTCTCAGAGCGGTTCATGACACTGTGCATGCATCTCAGTTTATTTATTTGATTATACTGTACAGTTCAATTCTCTCATTTATTTATTCTCTGCATTTATTTTTTTGTCATTACTGTAGCTCATTTATTTATTTATTTATTTATTTATATTGTTCATCTCAGTTTTGTCATTTATTAATTTATATTGTGCATCTCAGTTTTGATGTTTATTTGTTTATTAAATTATTTATTCTGTGCATCTCAGTTTTGTCATTTATTTATTCTGTGCATCTCAGTGTTGTCATTTATTTATTCTGTGCATCTCAGTTTTGTCATTTATTTATTTATTCTGTGCATCTCAGTTTTGTCATTTATTTATTCTGTGCATCTCAATTTTGTCATATATTTATTTATTCTGTGCATCTCAGTTTTGTCATTTATTTATTTATTCTGTGCATCTCAGTGTTGTCATTTATTTATTTATTTATTTATTCTGTGCATCTCAGTTTTGTCATTTATTTTATTTATTATTTATTTATTAATTCTGTGCATTTCAGTTTTATTGTTTATTTATTAATTTAGTATTTATTAATTCTGTGCATCTCCGTTTTGTCATTTATTTACTTATTCTGTGCATCTGTTTTGTCATTCCTATAGCTGTTTATTTATTTTTATTTAATTTTTGCATATCAGTTTTGTCATTTATTTATTTATTCTGTGCATCTCAGTTTAGTTATTTAGTGGATCTCAGTTTTTGTTTAAAATTTACTAACAATTTCTGACTGAAAATTGTTTCCAAGTAAATCCTACACCAAATTTTCTTCAGTCTAGCTTTAGTTAAAAGCATCTGCCAATTGCATATATGTGCATGTAAATGTTCAGAATGGAATAAGTGTACAGCGGTATTTTACTCTGTTGTTGTTGTTGTTGTTTAGTAGTAGGTGAGACAAAACTCATACCTGAGTTATAACAGCCAGATGAACAACGAGAAAAGGTGATCTGATGGTGTTGGTTGTGTTTTAACATAATCATTATTTCACAATCATTTGACGTGAATCTCTGAACTCATAAAGATCCCAATTTACTTGGGAACCTAATTTACCAATTTAGGTTTACTTTATTAATTATAGCAGCACTGTTCTTGCACAGCATAATATTTTGAACTTTTACAATGCAATCCAAAGATTTCTGAAACATGTCTCATATACAAAAATTTTTTATTTATTTTTTGATTTAGTTTTTAGACACACAGACATCAAGAATCAGCCTGTGAATCTCAACAATGGTGACAATTATAAAGCATGTTGCAGTGCATTCTGGGTGCCACCAATCAAAACTCATTCATGGCTCCCATTGCTGCATGAATAAATAATGAGCTTATGATCAGAGGTGATCTGTTTGTCACCATTGCTGAGATTCATACGCGAATTCTTGATGTCGGTGTGTGCCTACATAAAAACGTTTTTTGAAGTTTTTTATTTTTTAAATTGATTTGATCATATGGATTTCATTGAAAAGGTTAAACATATTATGCTGTACAAGGACAGAGCTGCTATAATTAATAAAGTAAACCTAACTCAGAATTTGGGCCCTATATGAGTTCAGAGATTCAGGTCGAATGATTGTGAAATAATGATTATGTTAAATCACAACCAACACCATCAGATCACCTTTTCTCGTTGTTCATCTGGCTGTTATAACTCAGGTACAGCAGCGAAACAAAATCTAAAGTTAACGGTTTAAGGGTAAATAGCCCAACTAAAACACACACTGGTCACCATAATGGTGACTTACAATTAAGTTTTTCTCCTTCAGTGATTCTGCTTGTTAACATCAGGTGTCTTCAATGTTGGCAATAAAATAAAAAAAATTTAAGGAATTAATTTGATTAATTATTACTCAATTCTAATTTGTTAAATGTAATTAATAATATTGCTTGTAATCTGTTGCCACAATTGTATTGATTAGATATAGCATATTACTTTTTACAGTGCAATATACACATTATACATTTCTAAACATTTTAAACAGTAGCCTGATCAAATACGAGTCAGTGTCAAATGTTTTATTTCCTGTTCATTTGTCACACTGAAAATGGAAGGTGCATTGCATTGTGGGATCCAGTGTGTCATCAGTGCGCTCTGTTGTATATGTTACATAGAATCTAATTGAAAATGAAGAATAACTGCAATTTTTCAGAAATGATAACTGTAGGATTTACTTGGAAACAATTTTCATTCAGAAATTGCTTGTAAATTTTAAACAAAAACTGAGATCCGCTAAATAAATACACTGAGATGCACAGAATAAATAAGTAAATAAATGACAAAACTGAGATGCACAGATGCACACTGGATTACACATGCAACATAACATTGACGTCATGTGAAAACAATGCATAGTTTACAGTATATACTGTGCAGTATGCAGTACGCTACTCAATCCGTGATATTCTGTCTATCTTCCCTGCTTGAGTATAAACACACACACACACACACACACACACACACACACTCACACATTCACTCCCACATTTGCACTTACAGCTCAGACTGAACGAATCATTTCTGTAACCTCAGATATCAATGATATGTTTGGAAACCATCTGAGAACAAAAGATGTGAAGAGGACAACCAATGCAAACATGCCGTCAAAAGTGGCCTTTCAGAACCGCCTGAATGCAGAAACCCTTCCAGCCCATGTTTATCTCTCTCTCGTCTCTGAGTTAGTCATTTCTGATGGCATTTATCTGTCTTCTTTCTCCAGTCCGTCTCGCTGTGAGCTGGAAATCTCTCCTCTGTTTATGCATCACCAACATTCATGAATAAGTTATTAATTCCTCCAGGTTTGTTAGATAAAAGATGAGGGACAGATAAGTTGTTTTGAATCGTGGTGCACGACGTGAAATTCTCTTAATAAAACTGATTACTGAAACATTGACCTAGAACACCCCAGCAAACGCACAGCAACTCCACAACAAGCCTTGGATCAAATGCATGAATGTAAATGTGTGTTTGTGTTTGTTACAGCCATCCGTGAATTTCCAGATGATGTTTTCACCAATGCCGAACGCAAGAGCGGCGCTGTCCTGCTACATATTATAGCGGTAAGAACATCTGTTTGACTCTCTCTTTCCTCAAAACATCAGTTGACTAGTCTTTTTTTTTTTTTTTTTTTTTTGTAAAGGAATGAAGAAGAAAAGTTGGTCATGGTAATGATAAGTCATGATTTAATAGCGTGCAGCTCTTTGCTGTGTTCAGCTGGATCTCACTGTGTGGGTTAATCTACTGGTAATATGACTGGATTTAACTCCATCACCCATGAGGAGCACAATTAAAATCTGCCGTGGTTATGTAACGCTGTAATGCTCAGCATTGATGTGTGGGATTTCTGTTTTCCTTTAGCGCCCCCTGTGGCTGGGATTGATCATGGAAATCTGTCTGGAATGCTGAACTATAATTGATGATTTGTGCGACTGTGAAATCATTTCTCATCGAGGGATTGATGCTTTTTATGTCTAAACAGTCAGTTGAATGCTTGTGAAAAGGCATTGATGGATGTTAGTGAGTTTCATTGTTGTTTAAGTGTTTCTTCTCATGGCTTATTTACTATAGCCTAGTTCTGAAGGCAAGGCCGTTGCTTTTTCATGCACAAGCTTACTTAACATGATCATCTTGAAGACTCGTACAAAGAAAATATACAAAATGTGCATTTATGTTATTTTATTGCACTTCAATTTTGATTTCAATTATAATACATATCTTGAAAAAACATGTCTTTTTCTCTTCTGAAATCTCCTTTTCTGCAGATTTACATGCACCAAACTTTAGGTTTTTACTGCAGGGTTTCTACATTCATCGTTCGCCTGAAGTATATAAAATGATATTTTCAAAAAAATATATTTTAATTATTTTCTATAATAATATTGAATAAATAGATCCAAAATCCACTTCCTTAAAAACCTTTAATGTCAACAAATTGAAACTTTTGACATTTTAAACCCAATGTTCAGATTTCTGTTCTGGAGCTTTATGCAAATTAGCACATATTTAATTAGATAATGCATCATTGGCATATTTAAACAAAACATTTCAGAAAACTGTCTATTAGTTAAAATGTTTACCCTGTTCACCCAGAGTTCACCAAATCAGGAATAAAATTTGACTTTTGTCAGTCTTAAAAACCCTGTCAGTCAAATCACAAATTCAGTAGTGGCCAAAAGTGATTCAATTAACTTCTGATTCAGAAGTTCAATTAAACCATCAAAATATATTTTATATTTTCTTAAAAATATTTTAAAGATGAGGGAAGAACAAAACACTAAACTTGGTTTAACTATTTCTCTGACAAAATTATTTGGCCAAAAAAACCCACAAACTACAGGCTTTATTATATATAAAAAAAAGCATTGATACAACATAATAATTTATTAATATTTTGTTGGTTCTCTCTTGTTTTTGCATGCATGCATTCATTTTTTGTTTTAGTTTTTTTGTTGGACATGCAGCCTGGCCAAAAATTGGACAATCTGCATTATCACAAAAGAAAACAACTGACTACGAGCACAACTACACAATATACTCACAAAATCTGAATTATTTTATATATATATATATATATATATATGTATATATATATATATATATAAAATAATTAAGATTTTAATAATCAAGAATATATATATATATTTGAATATAGGGTAAAGATACCAATTTCCCTAGCCTGGACATCACTTTTGTCCCGTTAAAAACAGCACGTTTGATTATAGAGGTGGAAAAAGTAAACTGTGTTTTAGTCTAAATAACCGTTATAACGGATACGACCCATGCTATTATGCTGTCTGAAGGTCATCATGGTATTTGCTTGCATTAACTTTGGCTTCAAAATGTGGATAAACAGAAGCTTTTATTGGGTGGGCGGCTCATTAAGCTCGACGAGGAAAGGGTTTGCAGTGAATCCAGATGTGATCCAGAGGTGTGCAGCAGTCAGGCCTGGAGCGCAAGGACACATTGTGCATTCACAGGAGGAGAAACGGGTTCAGTGGAGGAAAGGCCTGACAGAGATGATAAACAGCAGAACAGTTGTGTGTGCCTCTCAGAGGAAGCTTTCATGGCTCAGAGGTTTGCTCTCATATGGTTCTCTATTTCACAGACATGAAAATAAACACATTGGGTCAATAGTTGACGTTCAGAATTGCAAGCGTGACACAGGCTTCTTGTTATTAGTAGAGATGCACCGATGTATCGGCCAATCATATCTGCCGATAAAAGCAATTATTTTCACTATTATATTTTGTCAATCAAAAGTGTGCGGAAAAACGCGTCCAGACTGCAGCAACTGTGTGATGAAAATATCTCTTGTGTTGAATTTAGGGAAAGTTAACGCGACAATAACGCATTAACAGTTAAAAATAGAAGCTGGTTAAAACTATTTGACTCTGTGAATCAAGTTAAAGGGTTCGCTACACTATTAATCGCATGCAATAATCGCTAAGAGGCGAACTTTGTGCTTTGTTACTTCCCATAAGAAACAAAGTAGGCCCATCAGCTTTCCAATTCTGTCCATTTTATCACGAAATTCAAACAATAAATGGCGTTTCGACGCTCTTAAATGTGACGTCACGTGACAGATCGCTGTAGCGCCTCAGTTCAAGCGGAGTCTTTTCTTCCACTTTAATACAAGTTTTATCTCGAAAAACATGCATGGATATCAGAAGGTATGTTGAAAGATGCAGTACAGCTCACTGAAATAAAACATGTCTCATGTAATCGCTTGATCAGTTTCAAGTTTCAACCGCGAAAAATGTCAATAAAACAGCTTGTGGACAATGTGTCACTTAAAGGGATACTTCACCTCTGGAAAGATGAATGTGTATTTAAAATAGGTCATTTATGTAGAAGAAATGTGAAATTATTTTTGAATTTGGAGCTTTCTAGACTGAGAAAAGCCAGAATTTTTTGGGGGGGCTTATGTGGATGAAAGACAACAACTCCCAGAATGCACTTGCTTCGCTGCCCTAGGAGGCCACTCCCAAGCCACGCCTACCGGTTAGAGAGCGCAGTTGAAAACAAGAAGGCTAGGCTACTAGTGAGTCTCCGTGACGAGTTTGCCCGGGATTTCGAGATCGCCCAAAATGTCCGGGATTCGGCTTTTGCGTTCTACAGTCGCCATTCATTATGTTTACTGTGGCGAGCAGGACGAGGCTGAGGGGCACGGGAGAACAACATTTTGGACGATCTCAACGGCCGGACATGTCCGGGAAAAAGAGGATGGTAACCCCTACTACTCAGCTTTCTCCTAATACTCAGCTTTCTCCACAGAACAAGAGCCTGTTAGCTTAGCTTCCAAAGAAAGACGGCTGATACTATGTGTACATTCTGTGAGTGAGATCCCTCTATGGGCGGGCTGAAAACATGCGGGACAGCCCCTCCTACTGGCTGTAGTCTTTATGAGAGATTTCTGTATTTTTTGTCTGGAAAAAATCCTCAGATGACGCAAAATGACGATTTTTGCGTCATCGGAGGATTTTTTCCAGACAAAAAATACAGAAATCTCTCATCTCAGGGGGATATGAGGGTGGGAAGCACGGTAATTCGAAAATACTACAGGTTTTCTACTAATACAAAGCTTAATGCTAAATCCTGAAGTATCCATTTAATGTTGCATTTACCTCAGGAACATTATCCAGTGTTCACATTTCGTTAGTTAGCTATATATATATAGACCCTTTCCAAAAAATTTGAATATCATGGAAAAGTTTATTTATTTCCATAATTCCATTCAAAACTTTAAACTTCCATAGATTATAGATTCAGGGCCCACAACTTAAACGATTTCAAGTATTTAGTTGTTTATTTGTACATAATTTGGGCTTCCAGCTCATAAAACCCATGAAAACAGGATTTAAAAAATTTTTGAATATTACATGAAATCACACACTAATTACACAGTGATACCATGGTCATTGAACCAGGTTTTGGTTCTTTTGGCAGTGTGGGCAGGTGCAAATCCTGCTGGAAAATGAAGGAAGCATGAAGTGCTCTGGAAATGTCCTGGTAGACGGCTGCGTTGACTCTGGATTTAATAAAGCACAGTGGACTAAAGGCCTCTTTTCTGATGAGAGCAAATTTTGCACCCAGAGTCTGGAGGAAGAATAGAGAGGCACACAATCCAAGATGCTTGAAGTCCAGTGTGAAGTTTCCACAGTCTGTGTTGGTTTGGGGAGCCATGTCATCGGCTGGTGTTGGTCCACTGTGCTGCACTTCATGCTTCCTTCATTTTCCAGCAGGATTTGCACCTGCCCACACTGCCAAAATAACCAAAACCTGGTTCAATGACCATGGTATTACTGTGTGATTTCATGTAATATTCACATTTTTTGAAATCCTGTTTTCATGTGTTTTATGAGCTGGAAGCCCAAATGATGTACAAATAAACAACTAAATACTTGAAATCGTTTAAGTTGTGGGCCCTGAATCTATAATCTATGGAAGTTTAACGTTTTGAATGGAATTATTGAAATAAATAAACTTTTCCATGATATTCAAATTTTTTGGAAAGGGTCTGTGTATATATATATATACAGTACTGTGCAAAAGTGTTAGGCATATTAATACCCCCCCCCCCCCCCCCCCCCTCCCAAAATGGTTTTAAGTCAGTTATTTATATCTTTTGCTGTAGTGTGTCAGTAGGAAATATCAGTTTACATTTCCAAACATTCTTTTTGCCATTAATTGTAATAATCCAGTGAGATTTGTGTATGCACAAGGAGTCTGACAACAGCCGGTATGATCTGATCTCACCATCATCGAGTCCGTCTGTGATTACATGAAGAAACTGAGACAGACTAAATCCAGAAGAACTGCGGGAACGTCTCCGAGACGCTTGAAGAAACCTTCCTGCAAAGCTTCCTGAAAAACTATGCTGAAGTGTACCTGGACAAAAGCCGTTTTAAACGCAAAGGGTCGTTACACCATATATTGATTTGAATTAGTTAATAGAAGTTAAATCATAAATAAATTCAATTTGTGATTTTATTTTTGAAAGCATTCTCACTTTACAGCATTTTAACACGAGTGCCAGTGCTTTTCCCAGTCCTGTAGCTTTGCAGGAAGGTTTCTTCAAGCGTCTCGGAGACGTTCCCGCAGTTCTTCTGGATTTAGTTTGTCTCAGTTTTATAAAATTCTTCTGGATTTAGTTTGTAAAAACATTCATAGCTTAAACTTAGCATTGCTTGTGATGTTCCTCATTTTTAACTTGCTTTGAATAAAAGCATCTGCTAAATGATTCAATGGAGATGTAATGAATTGCATTAAAGTTTGACCCTTACGCACAAAATTGAGCTTGCATAGTTTAATAGCATTAGCATTCACATACTTGCAAAGAGTCTGTTTTAGCTCAGAAAATTACAGAAGTATAAAATGAATGTTGACGGCATAGCTCTGATCTTTCAGACCAGGAGAATTTGATGAGAAATTACCTTTGATTTGTCAAATCTGAGCTCAGTTTATAAGACCTCTTTGCAATCTCTTCTGAAGCTCTAGAAGAGTCTGTCTTTTTCACAGCAGAATTGATCTAATTGTTATCTTGGAGAAATAAGATGTTAAAGAAATCTCTTAGTCTAACCAGAGATGATCTGTCTTCCTACAGGCTCTCTACATGTTCCTGGCCCTGGCGATCGTGTGCGACGACTACTTTGTGATGTCTCTTGAGAAAATCTGCGAGGTAGGATTGTTCAAATCCCACAGAAACGATCCCAATGAATTCCCCTTTCATCTGAGTAATACCGCGGTACAATGAGAGCAGAATCCGCACTGTTCTTCCTCTGACCCACTTGGAGGCTTTCAGAAGCTCATAAAACACACTGCTCCAGTTTTGGGTGGGGTTTGTGCCAAAGGCTTTGCTGGATGTGAAGCGTCTGCTGTTCTTGTGTTGTGCAGAAGCTGAATCTGAGCGAGGATGTGGCTGGTGCCACGTTCATGGCGGCGGGGAGCTCAGCGCCAGAACTCTTCGCATCTGTTATCGGTAAAGTCACAATCATCACACATTGTTCACTGCAAAAAATTTTTTATTCCTCAGTGTTTTTGTCTTGTTTTCCAGTACAAATATCTAAACATTCTTCAATCAAGATAAATTTACCTGACCATTTATGTCTTGTTTTCTGAAACTGTATCAAAATTAAATGAGTTTTTGCTTAAAAGAAGAAAAAGAAAAAATTAGTAATTGGGGTCAGAAAAAAAATCTTGTCTCCCCTTTGAATTAAATTAGTTTTTTGGTTATCTATTAGAAAGCTCTTTACAGAGTCTTGATTTTGTTTTTAGGCTCTACTAGAACAGGTTTTCATGTTTGAATGTTCAAAAAACATAATTTCCCCCATATTCTCCATTGTTGCAGCTCGTCTCCTCCCAGTCTGTCAGTAGCTGGGTTTCCATCCAAACATGAAGGGAATCTTTTCAAAGTTTCCATGGAGTGCATGTGGTCAAATAGTATGATGAAAAGATCATCCTTAAAGGGGAACTTGGCAACTATTTAAACTTAATCAAACCGTTTAGAAATCATTTTGATGGTTAAATAACCTGTTCTGGTGAAAATGGTGACTTTCCCCGCTCCCCCTAGCGTTCCCAGGCGGAAAACCAACCTTGCAACATGTAGACTAACGTCCTGATAAGTTGGAAATAGGAAGTCTCGTGAGAAGCGAAAACGAGCGAGAAACACAAACTGCTTTACGGCAATTGGACATAAACACAGTTTACATACATTGTGTATTACCCACCTCGGTAGACATAACTCCACACAATAAAGTTTGCCGGCTCCGATAATAACAAATGCACATGAGCAGCGGTAGAAAGGGGGAGGAGGGTGCCGCAAGTGAGTTTTTATACGACAGTGTTGTGAAATATACGCCCCATAGCTCTAGGGGGAGCTCGTTGAGAAAACATGCGACAACAAAAGTGAAAATCAGCGAAGAAATGGTTAGAGTTGCCAAGTTCCCCTTTAATATTGGGTTAGAAAACAGGATGAGTAACACACGCGAGCCTATACTCTTATCACTGAGCTGAGCCAAATGATCTGGTTCGGTTCCCTAAAAAGAGCCGGAATTCCCATCATGAGGAAACAGCCGGTCAGTCACATGGGTTTAATGTGCGCTACGTCAGAATTTATTCGGCAAATGCGTTTCCATCTCCCATTATTTGCATTAACTGTTTTTTGCACAATGCAAAAACCACCTCAAGCGAGCATAAAACTTTTGCGAATTAAGGGATTTTTTTTGTGCCATTTCCATCACTTGTTTCTGATGCGATACTTCAGTATGCTCATAAAAACATAGCTAGTAACACTCTGTTTAGTTCCTGTCTTTATGAAGCCCCTCCTTCTGAAAAGCACACTGTGCTCTGATTGGTCAGCTGGATCAGTGTGTTGTGATTGGTCGAGCGCTTCGAGTGTGTTTGGGAAATGTCCCGCCCCTCACTATAACCGCCAGTTTAACATACTACTAACTAACTCAACCAGGCTCCGCCCCTTTATTCTGCGTATTAATTATATAAATGAGGAATATTGTGACGTGTTCGTTCCCGGAAGAAACTCAAGACTACAATGGAGGCGTTTCAGGAGTTCAGAAACACTGACACTGATATAGAGAAGAACTCCCGCTGGAGAGACTTTGTGCTTTGAAACTGTGCTTGCAGAACTTTTCAGAAAACAAGACTTTCTTGAAAAAAATAACTTTGCTTGTCAATCTTCTTTTAAGAATTGTTATTATTTGTCCTGGAGAGGAAGAACGTCATTCTTTGCAGTGTTCCTCCTGAGATTATTTGTGTTCAGATTTGAGCAAACCCCTGAACTGTGAAAAGTTAAACTTTTAAACGTTTGTGTTTTCAGGGGTCTTCATCACTCACGGCGATGTTGGAGTCGGAACCATCGTCGGTTCTGCCGTCTTCAATATCCTCTGCATCATAGGAGTTTGTGGGATTTTTGCCGGGCAGGTGTGTGTGTGTGTGTGTGCTTCTTCTCCAACAGTATAGCTGTAAAGTCAGCAATATTTCAAAATATTTCAAAATAAGAAAACCATATACATAAGGGTGCATTAAAGAACTCAGCACCAAAACACTGATATGAAGAATAGACTTAAAGAACCTCAAAAACCATAAAATGGTTCTTGATAAGATGATGGTTCTTTTATGAAAGTGTTTGAAAGAACAATTGAGGGATCTTGATTTGTTTTAAGAGTAAACTTTTTTTTCTTTTTCCTTTGTTGGTCGGGTTCAATGCATTTGCCAAAATGTGCTGCGTTGAATAATGTATCTCATTAAATAATGCACTCAACCTGACCTTCTATTTCCAGAAGGATTTTTTCTCTCTCTTAAGATCAACTGCATTTTTAAAAATGTTTTATTTAACTTTTATTTTTCATGGCTCATATTTATTATCTAATTGGATCTCTTGCATACAAAAATATGATTAAAATTGCATTTGTTTTTATTTCTGAGATAATAACAGCATGTCTTGTGGCATTTATGTATTGAACCATGTATCATTTCATATTGTTTAACATTGTTGTTTTGTTTTTTTCTTTCTGTAAATCGCAGGTCATATTCAGTGCACACTGTTCATTATTCTCTAGCTTAGTGTGTTCATGTATTGATTTAACAGTAGTGTATGTTGATGTCTGTAGGTGGTCTTACTAACCTGGTGGGCGGTTTTCCGTGATTCTTTCTTCTACATATTGTCTGTAGTTGCTCTGATTGTGGTGAGTCTCAGATGAAACACACTGTAACAACATCATCCTGTAATGCAGGCTTCAGGCATGTGATTAGATAAAGACAAAAAAGAGAAAAAAATCTGACCCAATGGGCAGTTATTATGATTAATAAATGTTTAATTTAATAGATTACTATTGCAACAATACATAACATTTTTTTTTATATATATATTAATGCTGTCAAACGATTAAAATATTTAATCGCGATTAATCGCATTAGTTAACTCGCAATTAATCGCAATTAATCGCTAATTTTTATCTATTCTAAATGTCCCTTGATTTATTTTTGTCCCATTATTTTTTCTCATTTTAATGCTCTTATCAACATGGAAAAGTGGATCGGCTTGCTTTGTGCAAATGTTTTTTTATTGAAAACAACATTGGCATATACTGTAGTGTTCAATTTCACACGAACATTCTCACTTGGAGCAGTCATTCATACTTGGAGCAAATAATCGCATCAGAGAATTCGCATCAGATGTGTGTGTGCTTGGCCATCCAGTGGTGTTTCAGACTGGACGTGCTGCGATGATCGCTCAGTTCACAACGACAAAACACACAGATCACTTTGGTCTTGTCAATGGAACGTGGAAAGTAAACTTTCCATTCAGAATCTTATTGGCATCCATTTCGGCGTCTCGCGCTCGCCATCCACTCAAAACGTAACGTTAGCCTTCTACTCTTCGGCCGGCTCGCGAGCCCAAACAAGTGTGTGCGGCGTGCCTGTTGTTTTGTTTCCGGTCTAGCTAGATCCGGTGTGGTGTTGTAGTTTTTCTAACGTTACTAGTTGTTGCAACAGCATGTGAAAAAAAACGATAAAGTTTGCTAGGCCAAAAAGAATGTTAATCTCGTGCTAAAATTAAAATGGGGCCGTAAAATGGGGTTGCATTAACGCCGTTAATAACGCGTTTAACTGACAGCACTAATATATATATATATATATATATATATGAAGAGTTCAGATGCAAAAGCCTTTAAGTGCCATCTGAAATTTTCTTCTAGAATGAGTTCAGTAATTTCACTTAAATGGCAATGAAAATTACCTATTAATTGTCATTTAAGTGAAATTACTGAATTTAAATATACAAGCTTGATAAAAATGATAATTGTAGAAGAAAATTTCAGATGGCATTTTGAGGCTTTTGCATCTGAACTCTTCATATATGTATATATTATACAATATATGTTGTAATAAAAGTATTAATAGAATTGTTGTTATTATTGATATTATTAACAATAATTATTATTAGCATTTTTTTATTTTACAGAACAACAGTAAAATTACAATTAGGTCGTCTTAATTACTTTGCGTTCAAACATTGAACCATTATTTTGGCGGAAACCTGCAGGGAGACCTTAACGCTTCTCTTTGTTGACAACAGCAGATTTCTAAACAATTCTCATTAAGAATTTGGGAAGAGGGTTGGGCGTGTGTAGCGTTCCCAAATGCAAATTATTAGAGACTTAAACACACATTCACTTTACTGTGAATCGTAACTGTAAATGAAGACGTTGCTGTGCTTTTCTCTGAAGCATGCGATCTCTTTAGCAGTTTATTTAGTAATTGTTTAAGGCCATTTTGTGATTTTAATCATCATACAGTAACTTCCTCCGTAGGAATATCTGCACTAAAGTATCTAATCATTTTTTGATATTGAATATTACATTTAGCTTTTTGGAACGAGACTGTAACTGCACTGATTATCTTTTTGTTTGAATTCAATCAGTTCATCTATGATGGAAAGATTGTGTGGTGAGTCACTTTTCGTTTTCCTCTCTTTTCTGATTTTTGTATTTTCAACTGATCTGACGTCTGGTTTTGATTGTATAAATCTGTCTTGTGTGTTTTAGGTGGGAGAGTCTGGTGCTGGTGCTCATGTACGTTGTATATATCCTCATCATGAAGTGAGTATTCTTTACAGGCATATCATACACACACACACACACACACACACACACACACACACACACACACACACACACACACACACACACACACACACACACACACACACACACACACACACACACACACACACACACACACACACACACACACACACACACACACTTGCAGAATAAAGTGAAGCTCAAAATTAGGACTAAAACAAAATATTGTGATTTATGTTCAAAAGTCTTGGGGTCAGTCTTCTTCTTTTTTTTTTTTACTCCAGGAAGGACACATTAAATTATTCAAAAGTGATAGTAAAACATTTATTTATTTCTACTAAAGTTTTACATTTCGGTAACACTTTATAATAACTGCACGCTATTAATCATTAGTTAAGCATTAGTAAACAGTTAATTCATCATTTATAAAGCATTAATAGACATTAATATAAATACAGCTATAAATGCTTTATTCTTGATTTATAAGCATATCTATAATGTGTTTAATAATTGTATTTTCATACTTTATTAATGATCTATTTATCATTTCTAAATGAAGTATTGCATTATTTACAAACCAGTTGTTTAGGAGTTATCAGTGGTTCATAAGTAAATGATTAATAAACAGTTTAAATACATATTATTATTCAGACATATAGTAACAGTTACTTAGTGTGTTAATAAATGCTTTATTAACATGTATTTCTACTGTAATTCATGGTTAATTCAGGGAGTTATAAAGCATTTAGTAGTGGTCAGTGAACTATTTGTGTGAGCTCATCTAAAGTGAGGACTAGTTATGCCTTATAAAGCGTTTACAAAGGAGATTTAAAGGCTGTTAAATATTTCTATGTTCTGTATCAGTGTGTGTGTTTGTTTCCTTTTTCTGTTTAGAAGAAAACTGAGTCTTTAAATCTCCTTTAAATGCTTTACAAGGCATAACTAGTCCTCACTTTAGATAGGTTTAGATAAAATAGTGAACTGACCACTACTAAATGCTTTATAACTCCCTGAATCTACTACATTTACTCACACTTTCTAAGTGATCTCACTGTAAACACCTAAATTACTGGTTTGTAAATAATGCAATACTTCATTTAAAAATGATAAATTGATCATTAATAAATTATGAAAATACTATTATTAAACACATTATAGATATGCTTATAAATCAAGAATAAAGCATTTATAGCCATATTTATAAACTGCTTATTAATGTCTATTAATGCTTTATAAATGATGAATTAAGTGTTTACTAATGCTTAACTAATGATTAATAGCGTGCAGTTATTATAAAGTGTTACCGAAGCGGCACAACTGTTTTTAACATTGATAATAATCATAAATGTTTCTTGAACAGCAAATCATCATATTAGAATGATTTGTGAAGGATCATGTGACACTGAAGACTGGAGTAATGATGCTGAAAATTCCGCTTTGGAATAAATTACATTTTAAAACATATTCAAATAGTATTTCACAGTATTTCTGTTTTGCACTGTTTTTTGTTGTTGTTTTTTTTACAAATAAAAACAGCCTCGGTGAGCAGAAGAGACTTCTTCCAGAAACAATCTTACCGACCCCAAACTTTGGTAGTGTATCGAATATAAAAAATAATGATAACTATTTGTAATCAGTGAAGTGGTTAATTATCATAATGTTTTTAATTCTGGTCATACCAGAGCGGTGAATGTTGGCACTCAGGAAGAACACTCTCATGTTGTTATATAACCTGTGGATGCTCCTAATCAAGCCTCTTTTGTTTTGGATCTGTGTCTCTATTAGATTTAATTCCAGCTTGCAGAAGTTTTTCACAAGACGGAGCGATAAGAATGTTGCCAATGGAAACGCAGCGGCCGGCAGTGAACTGGAGGACGGTAAACACAGTTTAGACTGTAAATGGGATGATCCGTCTGTCCCGCTGCTGGGTCCAGGTAAGACTAAACAGACAGACAGGCTTTAAAAACTCCCATTTATCGCAAAAAAGTTTTTCCGCTCGCATGAGGTGGTTTTTCAGGCAATTCAAAAAAGAAATATTTCGCAAAACTGCAATGGAAACAGTTTTTGCGCATTTCCAGGTCACCTGACGTAGATGACGCGGTGTGTTTGGACAGAATACGAGACAGAGTTCTTTAATAAATTCATATAAGACAAAAGAATTACAGGAATAATGGATTCTAAACCTCAAATAAATGCCACAATCAAGACCTCGAAGCAGAAATGAGTGAGAAACACCCAGAAACACCTCATATGTGCCGCTCACAAGTATAATAAGGGTCGTTCCTTACCATTAATGCTTGGAAAACACACATACATCTCCTTCCATTAATAATAATGGCCAGTGCAGTGGCTGAGATATAGTACATAAACCTACCAACGTCCGTCGCCATGATTTTTGGAATGATTTTACGTATCGCGAGAGAAAAAATGAAGTTTTAGTCGCATAACATCGGCTCATGGAAACACCGTCATTTCACAATCGTTTTTTGTCGACATTTAGAAAAAATCGCAAAAGTTTTGTGCAAATCTGTAATGGAAACGCGCCTAATGACTTTACTTGAATTTCTTTAAAAAATGTCCAGTTCTAAATACAGTCAGTTATGCTACAGACATCTAAAAATAAAGATTATTATTTATTTTTTTTAATTAAAAATGCTGTTCATACATAGTGACTTGATTAATGTTTTCAATTACTGAATTACATTTTAAAATATATTTTTGCACATTTTCAATAATCAATTATATATTATATTCTAAAAATGTATGTAATTATTTTCATATAGATAGATAGATAGATATATTGCATAATGAAGAAATACAATTCTTATTAAAAAGCTATTATTTTTCATTTAAAAAGAGCAACCAATTTTTTTTCTTAAGCAATTAATCATAATCTTGTATTATTAGTTATATTATTTTTTTATTGCCATTTTTGCCAGTAAGATTCTGATTTTTAAAATATCAGATCCTTGACCTGTTTTGACAATGTTAGTTTAGGTTGTTAAATATCAAGAAAATATCAACATACGAAAGCAACATGAAAACAAAAATGACATTTAAACAGTTTGGTGTATTTTACATATAGATTTCTTGGACATCTCGGTCTGAGACTTTCTGAAAAGCATGACTGAATGTGTCTGTGGACTTTGCGAGAGGAAAGCTCTCCTGCTTCAGTATTAAAGCAGATTTGAGAGGCGTTTGTTTTTCCAGCTCTTGAGATCTCAGCACTTTTTCCTCTTTCTGCTTCTGAGAGGTACAGTAACTATCACTCCCGTATCCTCACTCCCTCCATCTGTTTCTGGCATCAGTTCTTCACCTTTAACCCTGCCTGTCTGTTTAGTCTTACTAAACCTTTCTGCATGAACTATAGTCTGCACACTCTTTGTCTGATGCAAACATCTGAGAGATAGCAGAGGAAATGTTTCATTTAAGAGCTGAAACAAGAATCAAGAATATCAAGAAAGAATATCAGTCATAATGTGTTTTTTTATATATATATTTGATTGGCTTTCTCAAGTCAAGTCCAGTAAGATCTACAGCCGAGGTTCGGTGGTAATGGTTGATGAAATCATCAACGCCAGTCCGACGAATTACCGTTTCCCTGAGGCGGGTCTGCGTGTGATGGTCACCAACCACTTCGGCCCCAAGACTCGCCTGCGCATGGCCAGTCGGCTCATCATAACCGAGGTACAGACGCCTGACTGTACAGAACACACTGTGAGACTGCAAAAACATATTAGCAGCTGAATTAAAGATGTGAAAGGGTGATTCTTACAAAACTTAGCAAGAAATGACCCCAAAATAAATAAATAAATAAAATGTTTATATTTCATAATTATTATTTAATTTAATTTTTTGTATTATTGACAATCAAAGAAATATAAAATCTTAAAAAGTTAAAAAGATATCCAGACATTTCTTTGTGAGATCAATTTTAAAGGGTTATTGCATCCAATAATGAAAATTCTGTCATTAATAGCTTATGCACGTCTTATTGAATAAAAGTTAGCAAGTTTTAAATATAAAATTTATAGTAAGATTAAAGAAAGCTGAGATGTTCAGTGTAAACGTTCAGTAATTATGCATATGCACAAGAACTCAATAATGAAATTATGACAATAACCCAAAAGGATAGGCTGATTTGTTTTCCTCGAAATATTTCTAAAGCAATTTGAAGTCATTTATTATATTTAGTAAAGGAGTCACAATGACTTTCCCAGTGGACGCAGCTTTCATTTCCATTTTTATTTTGTCCATCAGTTTCTCAGAAGTGAGGATTTTGTTTCCTCAATACACATAGGATGGAAATGCTGCTTTATTCGAAAATATTGCTCGTGATATTTAGACCGCTCCAATTCATCCCAAAGGTTTACTCTGACACCGGAGTCAGTAAATCATTTTCATATAGACCTCACTTTGGGTCACTGTCGCGCCGGAACAGAAAAAGACCCTCGAAAAATGGTTGAATGCACACAATTCTCTAGCATGTCATTGAATGGTGTAGTATTACGGGTTAGTTCACACAAGAATGAAATCTCTGTCATTGCTTACTCTCCCTCATGTCGTTCCAAACCTGTACGACTTAATTCATCTTCAGGAACACAAATGAAGATTTTTATAATGAAATCTGAGAGTTTTCTGTCCCTCCATTGACAGCTACGCAACTACCACTCTGACGCTTCAAGAAGTTCATAAAGAGATCGTAAATCTAATCCATTTGAATTGAGTGATATAGTCCAAATGTTCTGAAGAGACTCGGTCCCTTTATATGATGAACAGATTTAATTTAGGCTTTTAGTCCCATTTAAACATTAATAAGTGAACATAAACAGAATAAGAATCATTATGTCTAAGGAAAGTCCCCATAAAACTTGGAAACCCAACGTGTGTGTGTGTGTGTGTGTGTGTGTGTAGCGTCAGAGGTTGGTCCAGTCAGCCAATGGAGTGGAGACGGCTGTTGTGGACGGGAAGCCAGACATCGAGAATGGAAATGTACCAGAAGACAAAACCAATGAAGAGAAAGAGAGTGAACTCACCTCTCCATTCAGATTTCCAGGTGATCTATCTATCTATCTATCTATCTATCTATCTATCTATCTATCTATCTATCTATCTATCTATCTATCTATCTATCTATCTATCTATCTATCTATCTGTCTGTCTGTCTGTCTGTCTGTCTGTCTGTCTGTCTGTCTGTCTGTCTGTCTGTCTGTCTGTCCTATCTATCTATCTATCTGTCTGTCTGTCTGTCTGTCTGTCTGTCTGTCTGTCTGTCTGTCTGTCTGTCTGTCTGTCTGTCTGTCTGTCTGTCTGTCTGTCTATCTATCTATCTATCTATCTATCTATCTATCTATCTATGTATCTGTCTATCTATGTATCTGTCTATCTGTCTATCTGTCTGTCTGTCTGTCTGTCTATCTATCTATCACATTTATACATTTACATCACTATTTAAAAATGTAGGTAACACTTTTTGTTACTCTATCTTTATTTTTTATGTTGCTTATTACTTTTCGCGTCAAAAAATAAAGAAAGAAATGTACCTCATAATGGTGCATTTTAGCATAGTTTTAGAATAGTTTTGCATAGAATAGTTTTGCTGAAACACAACTGAAGCTCGGTAAACAGTATCGAGCTTCGTATCTGATTGTAAACGAGAACAGAAAATGTGTTTATACTTCAATATCCCTTTACAGTAAAACAGTCTCTAATCATGTTAGTTGTGTGTGTGTTTCAGGCGGCTGCGTGAACACGACTAAATGGCTGATCTCATGGCCGTTATTGTTGATCCTGTTCTTCACCATCCCAAACTGTGCCAAGGCTCGCTGGGAGAAATACTTCATGCTATCCTTCATCCTCTCCACCGTCTGGATCGCAGTCTTTTCCTACTTTATGGTGTGGATGGTATGTGCGATACGTATCTTTCTCTCTCTCTCTCTCTCTCTCTCTCTCTCTTTGATTTGTCTTTCTAGTTTTTATTAAAGGGTTAGATTACCCAAACATGAAAATTCTGTCAGTAATTACTCACCCTCATGTTGTTCCAACCCCGTAAGACTTTCGTTCATCTTCAGAACACAAATTAAGATATTTTTGATTAAATCTGAGAGCTGTCTCACTCCTCCATAGGCTTCTATGTTATTGAAACTTGCCGGGCCCAGAAAGTTAGTAAAGACAATGATTAAAATAGTCCAAGTGACTACAGTGGCTCAACCTTAAGTTTATCAAGCGACGAGAATACTTTTTGTGCGCAAAAACAAAACAAAAATAATGACTTTATTCAAACATCTCTTCTCTTCCATGTCATTCTCCTAAGCTGTTGACGTAGTGTAACAGCAGCGCTTCTGTGATGTACGTCAGAACGGAGGCTCACTATTGGCCGACGCTAGTCATGTGTGTGATGCTGGCCAATAGTGAGCCTACGTTCTGACGTACATCACAGAAGCGCTGCTGTTACACTACGTGAACTCACTCAGAGAAACACTGAAGAAAATGAAGAGTTGAATAAAGCTGTTATTTTTGTTTGTTGTTGCGCACAAAAAGTATTCTCGCCGCTTGATAAACTTAAGGTTGAGCCACTGTAGTCACTTGGACTATTTTAAACATTAGCCGCGTTTCCATTACCCTTCAAATTGCGCAAATTGAAATTGCGAATTGAAAATACGCCCAATGGAAACATGTCATTTTCGCAAAAACTCCCATTTATCGCAAAAAGGTTTTTACGCTCCCATGCGGTGGTTTTTCAGGCAATTCGAAAAAGAAATATTTCATAAAATTCATAAAAGACAGAAGAATTACAGGAATACTGGATTCTAAACCTCAAATAAATGCCACAATCAAGACCTCGAAGCAGAAATGAGGGAGAAACACCCAGAAACTCCTCATATGTGCCGCTCACAAGTATAAGGGTCTTTTCTTACCATTAATGCTTGGAAAACACACATACGTCTCCTTCCATTAATAATAATGGCTAGTGCAGTGGCTGAGATATACATAAACCTACCAACGTCCGTTGCCATGATTTATCTATCTATCTATCTATCTATCTATCTATCTATCTATCTATCTATCTATCTATCTATCTATCTATCTATCTATCTATCTATCTATCTATCTATCTATCTATCTATCTATCTATCTATCTCTCTATCTATCTATCGATCGATCGATCTATCGATCTATCGTAATAATGTATGATTTGCAAAAATGAAAACTGCTGCTTCTGTGTAGATGAGAGAATCAAAGAGCGCGTTGTGCACACGCTACATTGATTATGGCCAAGCATGCACCCTTAAAATAGCATATGAATAACATGCGCAACGCGCCACTGACTTTAAACTATTTTCTCCTGGTTAGTGGCGCAATTGTTTTCTAAACCTGCAAAATAGCATGAAGGAACGTTTGCACCGGAACACGCCTCCTCTTTGCGCTGAACCGCCCCCGGGAGCGCAAGTGTATTTCTTAGTTAACCGACGTGCGTCTGTGGAGGGAAAAGTCCGCTTTGCGCGGGTGCAAAATAGGAATGATACATACGTCGGTGTACAAAGTCACTTGCGCTGGGTGCAAGATAGGGCCCCTAGTGTCTTTACTAAATTTCTGGGCCGGCAAGTTTCAATAACATAGAAGCCTATGGAGGAGTGAGACAGCTCTCAGATTTAATCAAAGATATCATGAGGGAGAGTAATTACTGACAGAAGTTTCATGTTTGGGTGAACTAACCCTTTAACCTCCCTCCCCTCGCTGTCCCTCAGGTGACGATCATCGGATACACACTCGGTATTCCTGATGTCATCATGGGCATCACGTTTCTGGCCGCGGGCACGAGCGTCCCGGACTGTATCGCCAGTCTGATCGTGGCTCGTCAAGGTAGATCGATCGTGCCGTTCTGATCTCGACAGCTACTGGCCGATCAATAAAACCGGCTGAATGTTTCACCTTCACGATCTGATCATGTGATTTCCTGTTCCTGTGTCACTGTCAATCACATGGGCTGCATCTCAGTGCCATCTGTGCATCAGAGAACGGCTGATGTTACCCACAATCCCTTGCACTCGAAAAATATTGCTCATACTACATTACTACAAGTTTATATGTATGTATCTAAAAGTTAAATGTTAAATGTGTAATTTCTGGCTCAAAATTTATTTTTTTATAGTAAGTGTTTTTGAGGCAGTGTTTTCAGACAGAAGGAGCAATGTTTTGATAGGGATGACAATGTTTATATGTAATATGACAATGTAATAAAATCTTTAATAATTAATAATAAATATGTATGTATTCTAATTAATAATACACATCAGTAATAATACAAATTAATTATAATAATGTCATTATTATTATTATTATTATTAATGTTTTTGAGCCAATGTTTTCTCTAGCATGATGCTCAGACAAAAAGGATTTTATTAAATAATTAATAATTATTTATTATTATAGATTATAATTATAATAATTATTTATTATTATTATTATTAAATATTATTATTATTATATTTTATTTGTTTATCTAGCAGGACGATTAAAGAAAATGAAAAACGTTTTAATAGTGATGAACTGCAGCATTTGACTAAATACTTGTTTATTTAATAAAATAATGAATAATAAATATGTATGTATTATAATTAATAATAAACATAATAATAAGTAATAATAAACATTAATAACAATGTATTATTATTATGTTTTTGAGTAAAAAAAATGTATAGCAGGATGCTCAAACTAAATTATTTAATAAAATAATGATTAATAAATATGTATTATTATAAATAATGATAATAATACAAATAATGTATTATTGTTATTATTTTATTTTATTTGTTTTAGTCACTGTTTTGAACCAATGTTTTTGTTTTTTTAGCAGGATGATTGAAGAAAAGGAACAATGTTTTAATAATGAACAGCAGCATTTAACTAAATACTTCATTTTATTTATTTTATTTTATATATTCTTGTTTTAATTTTGCTAAAATGTTCTATTTTGCCAACTTTTTTCCGCTGTTTTGGAGTTTTGCATTGCTTTTGAACCCTGTGTTAGTTTTTCTGCTGACTTGTTTTTACATTGCTCTCCAACAGCCGTATGCAAATGAATATGCATCCGCTCTCCACTTTCGGAGAGGAGTTGACATTGCTTGTTCAATCTTCTGCTTCTGTAGGTCTGGGAGACATGGCCGTGTCCAACACTATCGGCAGTAACGTGTTTGATATTCTGGTGGGACTCGGCGTTCCCTGGGCGCTGCAGACCATGGCAGTCAATTACGGATCAGTCGTAAGCACATCGAGCCTCGGCTAAACCTCTCCTGTGTGAACAGAGATCAAGCTGTGCTCCTTCTTCTGCTGAGCTGTGTTTACTGCACTGATGATGTTGTTTGGTCCTCTGTACAGGTGATGATAAACAGCCGAGGACTCGTGTACTCTGTGGTGCTCCTGCTGGGATCTGTCGCTCTCACCGTGAGTAAATCACACCCGCACTTCACTGTCAATTCTGCTGAAAACATTTCAAAATATTGCATTTTGAATGACGGGTGTAATTTGCTGGAAATCTGTCAGTGCAGATTCTCTCTTCATAGTGAAATAAACATCCCTGTTAAAGGGATGGTTCGGAGTAAAATCATTTCACTTTAATTTTATTGTCATTTCTATACTATCAAGTGCTAAATAAAATTGTATAGTTTGATTGTATCTGTTTATATTAATTTATTTTTGCGTTATTTGATTTATTTAAAAGAATTAACCATTTGATTATTACATTTTTGCCGCAAAAAAATGTCAATCACTTCGCAACATTTATTTGATTAACAAAATATTCAATAAGTTAAAACTGACAATACAATATTCAGTTTAAACAATCGTCAATCACTTTGCAATAACTTTTTAATTTCGTTGTCATTTCTACATTATCAAGTGCTAAACTGAATTGTATAGTGTGAATGTATGTTTTTATTGACTGATTTATTTATTAGCCAAACACCCCCCCCAGAAGCCTTTTCTCCCTTGGTCGAACATTATTAAAGTTACCATTCTGGCCATTATTAGTGGAGTAATTTACGAGATACAACCTTGGATCCATTAGCGCCTGCACTAAGCCATCCGGCTGATATCTCTAAATAAGCTCTAACTTTAATAATGTTTGACCAAGGGAGAAAAGGCTTCTGGGGGGGTGTTTGGCTCGAGGTCATGGTGCAAAGAACCCTAGGTTGATTTTACTCCGAACCATCCCTTTAATGCTGGTACTGTATCAGTTATGTTTATTAAAAACGGTATGTATTCTTAACCAGCATTTTACACCATTGAGAACCATTTGTGCCACTTGGTAGTCATTTTCAAAAATGATATCAATAAAGATATTGAATACAATTCTAAACATCTTGATAAATTAATCAAATAATAATAGGCTAATTCAAATCAGTTAATAAAACAGATATATTTAAAAGGTTTAATTTAGCACTTGATAATAGTAATACAATAACATTTAAATAAAATAACAGTCAATAATCAAATGGTTGATTCTTTTAAATAAATCAAATAACGCAAAAATAAATTAATATAAACAGATACAATCAAACTATACAATTTTATTTAGCACTTGAAAGTATAGAAATGACAATAAAATTAAAGTTATTTCTAATGTTATTGCGAAATGATTGACAAATGCTTTAAGTTTGTACTTGCTGAATGTTTTGATAATCAAATGGAAGATTTTTTTATACATTTTTAAAAAAATCTGTAAAAACACATTCACACTATACAATTAAATTTAACACTTGATAATATAGAAATGACAATGAAATGAAAAAGTTTTTTCTTATGTTATGCAAAGTGATTGACGATTGCTTAAACTGAATATTGTATTTTTTTGGTGAAAATTTTAATGATCAAATGGTTGATTCTTTTAAATAATAATAAAAATCAATTAATAAAAACGGATAGGCCTACATTCACTCTAAAATTCAGTTTAGCACTTGATAATGTAGAAATGGCATTAAAATTGAAAAGGTTATATATAATGTTATTGTGAAGTGATTGACAATTGCTTAAATATACTTACTGAATGTTTTTTTAATCAAACGTTTGATTTAAAATAAAAAAAATAATAAAAACAGATACATTCACACTATAAATTTCTATTTAGCACTTTATAATATAGAAAAACTTATATCCAATGATGTTATGAATTGACTGACAGTTGTTCGAAAAAAAAAATACTGTATTATTCGTTTTTATTAGCAGAATATGTTTGGTAATCAAATACTTTGATCTACTTAGCTTTGGTTAGACATTTCATAATTGACATCCCGACTTTATGCATTGACATATAGACTTCAAATGAGTCCTGAGTTGCAGAAATGGACTCCCTCCCGTATGTTCTTGTTTTCTTCATCTTCTTCACCCGCAGATTCTTGGGATCCACCTGAACGGCTGGAAGTTGGACTTTAAGCTGGGTGTTTATGTGCTGGTGCTGTACGCCATCTTCCTCTGTTTCTCCATCATGATCGAATACAACGTCTTCACCTTCGTCAACATACCCATGTGTCGGGAAGACTAGAGCCTCACCAACAGCTCCATATCCCAGAATGCATCATCCTGATGTCACGATCATCCTGAGTTTCTCTGTCCTTGCACTCCAGAGCCATCATCACCTCAGACGGGACGAATGTTAGTCTTCATCAGGACTAACGCTTGATTCACTGCGACTCATTTCACTGTGGACGGATGGAGAAGATCTTCCAGTCAAGCTCATTTTCCTGACCTCTCGAACCCCAGAAAGAGGAACTCCTCCTCGGCAGCTCTTCTCTTCCAGTTGAGATCTTTAATATCCCAAAATGCATTGCGTGTCCACCAAATATGGATTGCATCAGGAACGTATACGGGCGCCTGAATAAACTCTCACCCTTTTCTACACGCCTGTTTTTCTTCTCAAATGTCCTCCGAGTCAAATCTCTTCACAAAGTCTTTATGACTCATACAACTGTGAATTATTTAGCAGCATATCCCTTTTTTTTAGCCCTAAAATTTGTAGAAATGCAAGAGAAACTAGAAAAAAAAGTTTGTTGAGACAAACTTTAAGTTGGCTTGAGAAAGCCGGACCAGAGAGTTGGAAGAAGTTTGAAGTAGTTTAAAGTTTAAAGTTAGTTTAAAGTTTGATTGATAGATTAGTTAGAAAGAAAGAATAGTTGGAAAGAAAGAAAGATTAGTTAGAAAGAAAGAGAAAGAAAGAAATAAAGAGAGATTAGTTAGAAAGAAAGAAAGAAAGATAGATTAGTTAGAAAGAGAAAGAAAGAAAGAAAGAAAGAAAGAAAGAGAGATTAGTTAGAAAGAAAGAAAGAAAGAAAGATAGATTAGTTAGAAAGAAAGAGAAAGAAAGAAAGAAAGAATAGTTGGAAAAAAGAAAGATTAGTTAGAAAGAAAGAGAAAGAAAGAAAGAAAGAAAGAAAGAAAGAAAGAGAGATTAGTTAGAAAGAAAGAGAAAGAAAGAAAGAAAGATTAGTTAGAAAGAAAGAAAGAGAAAGACAGAAAGATAGATTAGTTAGAAAAAAATAAGTTAAAAAGAAAGATTAGCTAGAAAGATAGATTAGTTATAAAGAAAAAAGAATATTTTGAAAGAAAGAAAGATTAGTGAGAAAGAAAGATTTGTTAGAAAGAAAGAACGATTAGTGAGAAAGAAAGATTAGTTAGAATGAAAGATCAGTTAGAAAGAAAGATTAGTTAGAAAGAGATAGATAGATAGATAGATGATAGATAGATAGATAGATAGATAGATAGATAAAGTTTGAAGATAGATAAAAAATTTTGAAGATAGAGAGATAGATAGATAGATAAATAGATAGATAAAGTTTGAAGATAGATAGAAGAGGTTTGAAGATTGATAGATAAAAATAGTTTGAAGATAGATAGATAGATAGATAGATAGATAGATAGATAGAATGGAAGTTTAATTGAGTCTAGGGCTTCAGGGAGTTTAGATGTGAGTTTTTGGGTTGTGCACTACTGGGCCACCGTAGCCTTGGCTCAATTTGAACAGTCTGCAATGTAAGTCTATGGGATTTTTATGGTTTTTAATATTAATTTTTAAGAAAACTGAAAGTCTAATCAGTCTGAAAAGATATAGCACACTAAGTCAGAACAGTCTGAAGGTCTGACCTTAGTTTGGAGCATGTAGAGTTAAAGCTCTAGGAGGAGTTAAAGCTCTTTCCAAAGCCAACTTAATGAAAGTATTGCACATTATCTATTATTACTGTATCGTACAGGGCATTTGCTTACCGTGTCCTAATCAGGTACGATCGTCATAAGAATGTTTGTGCGAACAAACTATTATGCAGGCTGGCTCCGCCCACAGTGAAATCTCATTGGTCGAAAATATATGCATATTAATCATCAGCAATGTTGAAGCTCGTCACAGAATTAACAGTGGCAGCATCCGAAATCGCATACTTCCCTACTATATAGTAGGCAAAAAAACTGTGTATGACAAAAGAAGTATGTGTGGGTTCACAGTACTCAAAGTACTCAGTACTCATGATAATGACAACATGGCGGATGTAGTACGAATTACATAAAGAAAGTACTTTTTTAGCGGTCATGAAGTAATTACTTATTTAAAGGGGTGGTATAATGCCCTTTTCACAAGATGTAAAATAAGTCTCTGATGTCCCCAGAGTGTGTGTGTGAAGTTTTAGCTCAAAATACCCCACAGATATTTTTATATAGCATGTTAAAATTGTCACTTTTTGAGGGTGAGCAAAAACACACAGTTTTTGTGTCTGTTCCTTTAAATGCAAATGAGCTGCTGCTCCTGGCACAGGGAGAGCACACTTCAAGAGCTTGCACTCACACACACATGCACTGAAAATTTCAAAACCCTTTAGCATTTTATGTTCATACCAGTGTCAGACAATGATGGAGAGACTCAAGAAGAAGTGACAACATGTAGAAGCAACAGGACATTTCTGAATGGTTAGTTGATGAATTTATGTAGCTTATGTGTAGTTATCTTCTAGTCATTGATTAGCATATTCTGTCTTGATAATCTATAAATTGTCTTGATAATCCGATGTGATTTCGGACGCAGCCCATCTTCATTGCAGACAGACTAATTACTTATCATCTGAAACGTGTCTTGACTCGTGCCGGATCAGGACATGGTTTTCTTTTCTTATCAGGATTTTTGGGGCTGTTTTCCTGTAGAAATATCCAAACATCCTTAAAACAAGATAAGTTTTGAACAAATTTAGTTTGATTTATGCTTAAAGAAAGAAGAAACATTTTGCCAATGAGGTAAGTTTGAGTTCGAAACTTGATGAAATTAAGACTTTGAGTTATTAAGGGTTTGCAAAGAGTATGTCTTCATTTAAGATTTTTTGTGTGTGTGTGTGTTAGTTTAGTACAGCATTGGCGAATGGCTTTAGGCATAAACCTGATTAAATTTAGTTATATAAATGCTTAAAAGAGCAAGAAACATATTTAGAGAATTGAAAATATTGCACATAATCCATTGTTATTATAATAAGAGTAAAAAGAGCAAATAAGGTGAATAAAAAATGTAAAATATTATAACGTTAAGTTATTAAGAGTTTTAATTTTATTTTCCTTATTATATCATTGGCTATTTTTTATAGTAATAATAATAATACATTTTATTTCTAATGCACATCAAAAACAGACAAAAGAAAATCAATAAGTAACAAGGTTTTAAGCATAAACCTGACTAAATTTAGTAAAAAAAAGGTAATAACAGTATTTACAAATGCAAGAGAAATTTTGTACATTGTTATTGTAAAAAGAGTAGTGGTCTAATCGATTAATCACGATTAATCACATCTAACATAAAAGTTTATATATGTGTGTGTGAGTATAATATTAATACACATACATGCACATATATTTACAAACTTTTTTGTTAGATGAAATTATTAGTGATTAATTGATTAGACAGTGAATAAGAGTTTTTGCTAATGAGGTAAGCTCAATTTGAAATACTCACTGATATTATGACTCTGAGTTATTGAGAGTTTTCAAAGTTTTCTTATTTTCTTTCTTTCTTTCTTTCTTTCTTTCTTTCTTTCTTTCTTTCTTTCTTTCTTTCTTTCTTTCTTTCTTTCTTTCTTAATTATCCAATGATGTGAGAAAAATCAACTTAATTCAAGAGAAGTACATGTCTCCTGTTTTAAGGATATTTAGATATTTCTTCAAGAAAACTACATAAATACTGATGATGAATGATTTTGTTTTGCAGTGCAATTGTGGAATTTGTGTATTTCTTTTTGTGTGTGTGTTATTTACAAAATTTTGTTGCTTCATCATGTTTGGAGGTTTTGCTGTAGCCTCTCTGAGGGCTCTGTGAATATAAACTTGCCTATGAAGAGATTTAATAATCATATTCATTATAAGTGTGGTTTGTGGTGGTTTAGAGCTGGTGTTTCCAGAGGGTGAAACTGAGAAATTAGTAAATTTTTAAGCAAATGAGCGGTTCGATCTCATACAAAGTGCTTCCCTCCGTCAGACGTGTGTGTCTTGTTCCCAGTACAAATATCTAAACATTATTAAATCAAGTTACATTTACTTGAGAAGCAAAATGACTTAAGAAACTGAGTTTTGTTTTTCAGAAGAAATTAATCAAAATGAAGTGAGTTTTTGCTTAAAACAAGAAATAAAAAATTGCCAATGGTGTCAGAAAAATAAACTGAACTCAGAGGGAAAACAAGATGATTTTTCTGACCCCATTAGCAGATATATTTTTTCCTGTTTAAACATTCATTTTCATACATTTTTTCAGAAAACAAAACTTATCATCTTGTAATTGTCTTGATTTAAGAAATCTTCTAAATCACTGGCAAATTGTTTTAAGCATCCTGAGTGAATTTATTTTGATTATTATTCTTAAATAAAGAAGAAAAATACTTAGAAATGTATATTCTCCATTTTTTATTCTGTCTTACAAAGGAACATATAAAGAACAAAATCAAACATGCATGAATATTCTCTAGTGCCATTTTGTAATATAAGGTGTTAAATTGAACAAAAACGTCCATATTTCACCCCAGATAAAAAGACAACATAAAATTTTGCACATAATTATTTTTCTTTTTTTTCATATTGACACGTTGATATTTTTCTCTCAAACTCTCAATGCTTGGATGTTTTTGTATTTTTTTTTCTTATTTTTGGCAAAAACTTGCTTCATTTTAATATATTTTTTTAGAAAACAAGACTCCATATCTTCAGTCATTTTGCTTCTCAAATAAATGTAGGAAGTAAATAAATGTAGGATTTTTAAATGAAGATTCATTTATTTGAGAAGCAAAATGACTGAAAATATTAAGTCTTGTTTTCTGTAAATGTGTCGAAATGCAGTGTTTTTGCTTAAAACAATAATATATATATATATACACTGTACCTATTTTGGAGGATGATGTGCAATACTTCCCCATTACTCTTGCATTTCTAAATACGTTTCTTTTTTTAAGTGTAAATCAAACTAAATTCAGTCAGGTTTACGCTTAAAACTATTTGCCAATGATTCAATAACTCATTTTAAAATAGTTTTAAGCATAAACTGACTTCATTTTGACACCTTTTTCAGAAAAGAAGACCTAATATCTTCAGTCATTTGGCTTCTCAGGTGAAAGTATCTTCATTTAAGAATTTGTACTAGAAAACAAGACTCAAAATACTGAGGAAGGACATGGCTTTTTGCAACGTGAGCACGCCTGCAATGCATTGTGGGACGTTCCACCGAGGTGATCTCCGGACAGTCGTCTCCATGGCAACCACATCCCTTGCCCAGTTCGACCTGGCAGCTACAGAACCGAACCTCTGTGGAGACGTTTCCCCGTCATGTGGGAATCCGCAGATGCTTTTGTGGGTTTATGCAAATATGAGCACTGCTGTTTCTGTGCAGATCATTCCGGATGCCAGAGGGGAGCAATATCAAAACATGATCTTTTATGAATGTTGGGAGTGCAATAGCAATGGGATTTGGACTTGTTGTGGACACTATGCAGGGAAGAAGTGGCACTGACTTCAAGACTCACACACTGAAGACGACTTTGAGAAGGATGTTTCTGAGATGGTTGTTTGGTTTCAGCTTCACATCAAACTCGCTTTCCTCGCAACGTCATTAGTTCCTCTTGACTTTTCTTACAGACACTTCATCTAAATGCGTTTCTGTTTGACAAAGGAACATATAAAGAACAAAACCAAGCATAGATGAATATTCTCTAGTGCCATTTTGTAATAAAAGGGGTTAAATCTAACAAAAACGTCCATATTTCACCCCAGATCAAAAGACAACATTATGTTTTGCACGTGAATTCTGTTTTTGTACTATTATTATTATTATTATTATTGTGACTGATTTCATGAAATTTAAGCACATTTTCCTCTCAATGCTTGGATGTTTTTGTAATTCTCTTTTAAATAAATACCGTAATACACTGTAAAAAAAAAAGAAAAAAAAAAAGATATGATCAATAAGTTGACAACATGTTTTTACATCGTTTAACTTATTAACATAAGTTAAGCAATTTTCGAGTTTCTACTCATTTCTAAAGTCAGTTAAATGCCATTTAAGTTGAAATTACTTAAACATTTAAGTTGATTGTTCTTAAAAAATGCAAGGCAGCAACTTCTTACAGTGTACAATATTTTATTCTTGTTTAAGGCAGTATGACAAAACTACCATGATGTATACAATCTACATAAAAAAATTATTTTGCATTACAGTAAAATATTTGTATTTTATTTTGTTGCATTACAATAATAATCAGGTTTCATCATTTATATATTTATGATTATTTATTTGTTTGCATTACACAATCATTTGTGGGAAATGTGTTGTAATTGTCATGAAAATATATATTTTTTTCCCATGCAAAAACTCTTGGTCTTGAATATAGACCTTTGTTTTCTTTATGCAAAATATAATATCTTTATTTGTGGGTGAATTTTGACCTGGACATTTTCTGGATTTGCCCTGAAAATGCATATATTGATAATGCAGAATTTTACAGCTGTTGCAGCTAGATAAAGATTATTTGTACATATGTTTGAGATGCTTTGACCTTGACCGATTTACCATCAGTTGAACTGGTGGGCTCTTCATTTGAGACTTGATTTGTGACACACACACTATGTGACACACACACACACAATTAATTATGTATCACATATCTGTTTATGAAGTCATTTTTTTAACAAGTAGAATTCAGATGGCATAATTGTTGTACCTCTACATATTGTGGATTGTATGCGAACTTACAAAATAAGCGCACACTCATTCAATACGTGTATGAACTGCGACCCCATTCACTGTGAACTCAATGTGATGTGGGATTCATGCCAATAATAATAATGTATAATGTAAATGTATAATGATCAAGATATATATTTCATGCCAAGTTAGTTACTATGAACCATAACTGAATACATCTGTAAAACGTATATATGAATGTATTGTCATGCTTTAATGGACATACAGTATCCAACCAATGCATTTTACTGTAAAGCAATAACATGAGAAAAAAAAAATATATAAATGTGAAAAGAATTATTCCTGTATATTTGTCATATGAATCTTTGAGAAAGGAATGTTTAAAATATCACAAATTAAACAATGCCATTTATACCCGTTTCATAGTTTTTGTGGCCTTCGCTGTGTTTTGAATGCAACGCGACGTAAACAATTAAGCAACAGAAGTCGAATGCAGTGATTGTTCAGAATGCAATGTTAAGATGGTATTTCATTGCAAACTAGAACAATTTCTGGTGCTGTTTGAGATGCACTATACACTGATGGGTTAATGATACACTGATGGGTTAATGATACACTGATGGGTTAACTGATACACTGATGGGTTAATGATACACTGATGGGTTAATGATACACTGATGGGTTAACTGATACACTGATGGGTTAATGATACACTGATGGGTTAATGATACACTGTTGGGTTAATGATGGGTTTATGATACACTGATGGGTTAATGATACACTGATGGGTTAATGATGGGTTAATGATACACTGATGGGTTAATGATACACTGATGGGTTAACTGATACACTGATGGGTTAACTGATACACTGATGGGTTAATGATACACTGATGGGTTAACTGATACACTGATGGGTTAACTGATACACTGATGGATACACTGATGGGTTAACTGATACACTGATGGGTTAATGATACACTGATGGGTTAACTGATACACTAATGGGTTAACTGATACACTGATGGGTTAATGATACACTGATGGGTTAACTGATACACTGATGGGTTAACTGATACACTGATGGATACACTGATGGGTTAATGATACACTGATGGGTTAACTGATACACTGATGGGTTAATGATACACTGATGGGTTAATGATACACTGATGGGTTAATGATACACTGATGGGTTAATTATACACTGATGGGTTAATTGATACACTGATGGGTTAACTGATACACTGATGAGTTAATTGATGCACTGATGTTAGAGTTAGTGGATCCCCTCAGATTGTGTGATTAGAAGAACGTATGTAGGTCTACACTCACCGGCCACTTTATTACACTTGATTCACATCATGGATGTTTCCAGCACCTTGTTGAATCTTTGACACAAAGAATTAAGGCAGTTTTGAAGGCAAAAGCGGGTCCGACCCGGAACTGTTCCTAATAAAGTGTATACAGTATATTATTTCTTTCATGACAACTCTCAAAGTGTTTGGCATGGTAATGGATATGACAATGTTGACATGTTTGGTCTTGGCAGAATAGATCTGCTGTTGGTTATTGCTGCTGCTGCAGAGCAAATACAGGACTTGCTACTGCCAATAGACACACAATACATTGCTGTGAGCAAGTAAGACATGCTGCTACTGTACAATATAGCACGAATTACCCATAGCAGATTTATACAGGTGGAGCTGGGGAAGGTGGAGGGTTTCTAAAAGCGTGATGTAACGCTATTGCAAATGCTAATCAAGTATTTGAAGGCTGAGCAGTGAGCTCATTGGCTACTGAGACAGCAGGAACCAATCAGGGGGAGGGGACTCTCAGCACAGCACAAATGTGTTGCCGGGTGAAATGAGTTTATTAATGTCTTATCTATCAGGAACTGTTTGTAGATCAGCTGGCAGGAAGAGGTTAAAAAGAGGGGTTGTCCCTTCTTTTGCTCACTGTGTGGATTTAAGATCTTATTTTCCGCTAACACTGGCCTTTGAGGTCCACTGAGTTCAAACCTTAAAGGGATACTCCACCGTTTTTTCATATTAAACTATGTTATTCCCTTAACTAAGATGAGTTGATACATACCTCTCTCGTCTCAGTGCGTGCACTCAATTGCTCTGTCTTGCGGCGAAACTTTGTTAGCACTTAGCTTAGCCCAGTTCATTTAATATGGGCCAAGCAGAGAAGCTACCAAACACCTCCACGTTTTCCCTATTTAAATACAGTTACTCGCGTAGTGTAACTCGACCTAGGACGGTGACACAAAACAAAACGTTGCGCTTTTCTAAGCGTGTAAAATGGAAAACTATATTGTATGGCGGAATACCATAGCAAGTGCTTGTAAGCACTTCGACTTGGCGCAGAAATATCTTCACTAGAGGGAGCGGGGGCCGGTGAGAGGATTTTTCAGGAGTGAAGATATTACTGCGCCAAGTCGAAGTGCTTACAAGCACTTGCTATGGTATTCCGCCATACAATATAGTTATCCATTTTACACGCTTAGAAAAGCGCAACGTTTTGTTTTGTGTCACAGTCCTAGGTCGAGTTACACTACGCGAGTAACTGTATTTAAATAGGGAAAACGTGGAGGTGTTTGGTAGCTTCTCTGCTTGGCCCATATTAAATGAACTGGACTAAGCTAAGTGCTAACAAAGTTTCGCCGCAAGACAGAGGGATTTAGTGCACGCACTGAGACGAGAGAGGTATGTATCAACTCATCTTAGTTAAGGGAATAACATAGTTTAATATGAAAAATCGGTGGAGTATCCCTTTAATCAAACTCACATGCCTGGAACTTTCTATTAATCCTGATGAGTCTGACTGATTATCTGCTTCAGGTGTGTGTGATCAGGGCTGGAGCGAAACTTTGCAGAGCTGTGGCCCTCCAGGATTGAGCTTTAGACTCTTATGAGTCGGTTCTTTTAATGAATCGTTCAAAAAGACGTACCGAGGATGTCAGGCTGACAAATCGCACTGCAAATTTTTCATGATTCACAAGAACAAACTTCTTAACCTACTGTAGATTTAATGTCTTTCTTGCTGAAAATTCGCACACTGTAAAATGTCTTAAATTCATAAAACAATATAACAAATTTCATAAGAGCCACGATTATCTTTCTTACAGATTGAGGTTTCCGTTATTTAGGCCTACCTATATATCATTTCGCCTCTTTCCTTTTATGTTCTTTGTATGTCGAATGCAATGCAGTTTCTTCGCAAAAAAAAAAAAAAAAAAAAAAAACCTCCTTGAAGTATAACTGACTTACTGACTGGCCATTTCATTGTATCATTATACACAGTGCAAAGCATCAGTACTTACATGTAGCCTACCTATTCATCACAGGTCTTTGTGTTAATTATGTTAAAGGAACCGTATGTAAGATTGTGGCCAAAACTGGTACTGCAATCACTTTCAAATGACTATAGAGCGGTGTATCCCCTCCCCCTTCCCCCTGACTCGAGGTTGCCAGATAGGCTGCAGGATCCAGCAGGAACGTAGGCTGCTACAAGGAGCTTCCAATGGCAAGTGACGAGTCCTACACAGTAAGTTTTTTTTCTGACTTTGTCACGACGTATTTCGGATTCATAACGAGGTCTTTTAGGTTTTGTAACGTTAGACATTTTTTTATCCGACACGTTTGTAGCTGCAGCTGTGGTAACTAGAGCAGATCTGGCAACCCGGATGCCGAAACACTACTGACTTCGTGATTGGTAGATAGGTGGAGGGTGGAGCATCAGGCCAAAACACAACATGACAACATCAACATCTGTTGAGGGCTGCAACTTCACTTTTAAATGACAATATCCTGGCCGGACTACTGTTGTCAGTGATATGAGAATTTGAAATGAACATGATTTCTTAATGTCTAGTGACATATCAGGGCCATTTTATGATTAATTGAAATACATTTCTTACATACGGTTCCTTTAAAGCTGCAGTCCGTAGTTTTTTCCTCTTTGTCGCCATCTCTGTTCGAAATCTGCAATTGCAGTTATTCGCAGAATTATCAACTTTACGTGGGTTGTGCCTCGGCATGGCACAGCGCGGATGAATCCAATGTTTTGAGGAGAATGTGCGGCTGTCAGTCGCCGCCGGTGCGGATCCTGTCATTCACAATCACAGATACTACTTTTTGGAAGTATGACCAACATAAGAATTTTCACCGGAAAATGTCATCTGAACAAGTAAGAGTAACATCCACTTTTGTTCTGGCCAACTAAGGGAAATTTAAGGCTGATTAAATCTAATGATCACTTATTATATTACGTCAAACCGTGCAAATTATACTTTGTTCTCAGATTGTTCATGTTAACAACATCAGCATTGCATGACTACATTTAATGCCCTTCCGATATTATCCTTGTTTTTGCATGACCCGAGAAAAGGCTATAAATCTCCACCACCAACATCCTCACACTCATAGCCTACTAGCCGAGACTCTTCTTTATGTGGACAGATGTGACGTAATGACGCAAACACATGCTCGAATTTCCCGTGGAAATCCACCAGTACCACTGGAGTTAAAAACATTATTACAAGCTTTCCGTTCTGAATCGAGCTAATGCAAGCAGAGAGTTTTGAACACTGGCTGGTTATGTACTTGCTCAAAAATTATAATGGATAATATAATAACTATATGGATAATTTTTAACCCAAAAATGTTACGGAATGCAGCTTTAAAGCAAATATATTAAGTAGGCATACCCAATGCAATAGGCTATTAGGACATGGAAAACACATGCACCCACCATAACTTTAAATGCCTTAAATGATTGGATTCAACAGCCAGCAGATGGCAGACTAACACCACTGTTTGATTTACTTAGATTTTGCAGTAACAAATCATTGGATGTTCAGAATGGCCACAGATTATATTTGCACATAGGCTACGTCTCAATGCTTTTACATTAGATACATAAAAACCAATCTAAGTAGCATTTGTTATAAATAATGAAAACACAGAGAAAACCTCCTGCAGTTTAGCCCTGCTAAGACTTGCTTTGATGATTGAACATTCAGACATTTTAAAGAGTGACTTTAAGTGTTTTTGAGTCACTGCATGTGCATTAGTTATATAGGCAATGTGACAAATAATAAATACAGTGGGATCAAATCTAAGTTCAGTAACCAGTCTGTGCTTGTAAAAGCCTTGGCTATAAACCTTTTTTAAATCTCCTGTGAGCCACATCATCTGAGCCTTTAAAACTGAATGATGTCTGATTTAATGGAGTATTTATGTGTGTGAGAGATATAAAACATCTGCAACAGTTAAACTCTCTCATTTTGCAGGTAAAACCTCTTATTAAGGGGGCAATTCACCACCTGTCAGTGTTGGAGCATTTGCTCCGTAATTACACCAGTTTGACTGGTAAAGCTGCGATTCTGCTCTCCCAGTCAAGCGGATATAACAGTCTGTGAGGTTAACTCTGTCAGGGCTTCTTCAGCATTGACCTGCCTTTTGCTGAATGACTGTAATTTTCATAACTGCATATACACTGCTTTTTTTTTTATTTTTTTTTTTTACTTTTATGCATTTGGCAGACGCTTAAAAGCGACTTACATTGCATTTCAAGGTACACATTTACATTCTTATCAGTTCTTGCTTTCCCTGGGAATCGAACCCATGACCTTGGCGTTGCAAGCACCAAAGCTCTACTGTTTGAGCTAAAGGAAAGCCTATTTATTAAGTTTTTACTTGCATAAAGATCCCATCAAGCACACTTGATTGTATTTATTTATTTACAAATATCACATTCAAGCACACGTGTTTGTTTGTTTCTTTTGTCACACTTTCTTTTGTTTTTGCTCTTCTGATGGTTTTCAGCTTTCTCTTTCTGCAAATTGTATAGTTGTATGGTGTAGCCTATATTGATATGACCCAGCACCCAAAATACTATAAAAACACTCACACTCCATTCTTTGCGAAAGATGGATAAAAAAGCTCACAGGAAACAAAAACCTTGAAAAAATTATAATGATAATCAAAACCATGTGACCAATAATGGCATTGCAAGTTTGAATATGCAGGAGTACGAATGAGAGGACCGCCGCGCATCCAATCAACAACCATAAGATCGACGGAAAATAATTTGACAGCGTAATGAGTGTTTGAAGATAATAGTGGTCACTCAGTCAATCTGAGCTCAAGACAAACTCTTCCACTTGATTCTGAGTAATGAGACTCACACTAGGGGTTTGGTGCTGATAAGCAGATCTCTTGGTCTCTGTCTCCCTAATGAGTGTAGAACCGTCTAACAAGCAGGACTTTCATGTGCCTTTCATGTTGGTTTGTGGTTATTAAAGGATTAGTTCACTTTCAAAAAAATTTGCTGATAATTTACTCACCCCGATGTCATCCAAGATATCCATGTCTTTCTTTATTCAGTCGTATAGAAATGAAGGTTTTTGAGGAAAACATTCCAGGATTTTTCTACACAGAATGGACTTCAATTGCAACCAACTATCCCAATGTTCAAAGAAGGTTCAAATGTCCGTCTCAATGCAGCTTCAAAGTCTCGACACGATCCCAGTCGAGTAATATGGGTCTTATCTAGTCATGTAACCATATTTCCCAATAGAACTTCCATCCATTAGTTAAGACTTTGTTGAATTGTTGAATTCAGTCCATTAGTCTAAGCTTTGTCATTCATTCATTCTGACGACACATACGCATCTTTAACATGGTTTTTCTCAGTCTGTTTTATGCATTGTCATTTTCAACAGAGTTCGTCCAGTGTATGTTTCTGTCGGGGGTTAGGCATTCTGGCTTCCTCTAAACTTTGTTCAATGCGAGTGTCGTATGCTCTGTTATGAACAGTCATTTACGCTGTCATCATCTGGGTGTTGAAGGGTGAGACCTGAACAGCACATCTGTGTTCAAACTAAACTCATTTAAGTCTTGCCAATTTAAACATTCAAGCGCAAGAAAACGTTTAAGAGAACTCAGACAGCTCGTAAATATTGAGTTCTCTTTCAAGTCTTGCGCTTGAACAGACACAGTATGCCAACATGCCCGTTCTGGCGAGTATAGCAAACAGTAGTGTATGTCTTAAGTGAATGTAAACAGTCAAAAAGACAACATAGATATCCATATAAGGCTAGATGTCTTAAGGCGGAGTCTCGAACGGCATCACACCAGTGGCCATCTTGTCACAGGGAAGCTTTCTGGCGAGCTCTGTGGTATCTGAAGTAAGGTGAGTGATCAGCACGCACACAAATCCTCTTATCTCGCTGAAATCTTGACGGATTTAAAAACGGTTTGGTTTCTTACAAACGTTATTAACGTGGCTATAATTCTGGATGCTTGAACATGTTTAAATATATAATATTATATTTATTGATAATTATGCAGTGTCATAACTACATCTTTGACGTTTATAACAAACCAAACCGTTTGAAAATCGGTAGAAAATTTAGCAAGTAATGGTTATTTAAAAAGTACATGCACCATTAACACAATGTTACGAGTGAGTGAGCTCCCTGTGGCAAGATGGCCGCCGTGTGCGGACGTCGACCTCCATTGGCCAGCAGCGCGGACGAGACATAGCCTTTATTATATGATGTCTATGAAAGACAATGCATGTGTATCAGTGATTGTACTAAATCCGTGGATTACATGTCTTAAAGTGACAGCAGCCTAATATTCCAGTCTGTTTTTAATAATGTTAATCCGACAACAAAAGAGAAGGAAACCACACACTGCTCTTGACTAAATAGCTTTTGTGACTTTAATTATTTAATTTATGCAATGCAATGTTGTTTTACATTCCATTTCTGTACCTGAAAACTGTTAGACACCTAAAAAGCGCTGTTTATTTTATTTGTATCTTTGCTTTATTGCATTTATTAGTGCTGTTGTAGTTTGATTATTCGTTCTTATCTCTTTATTTTTATTTGACAATCCTTGTTTCCCTGAGTTTTCTGTACCGAAACATGACCATAAAACCGCAAGTTCTATATTTATATGTGTGTATGTTTGTATAATATTTGATATCTTTAGCCTATATGATCGTGTTTTGGGTCGCCACTTGATGTACAGTGTGCAATGCAGTATTGAAACAAAGCATTTTCAACAAGAAATTACAAAATAGTATGCATGTTGTTGATACTTTGTCTTCATTAGCACAATCTAATTAAACTTTGTCCTTCGAAGAGCAAGTTGTGCTTTCCAAACAAAGCCTGCCATCAGCACACAAGACACATTTCTGTTCAGTTAGAGTTTAAACGTACCTGTCATGCTAGACTTCCCAAATGAACCATTTGCAATTCTGGATTAGTTCCATAAGTTGCCTTGAAATACTGAAAATGGCAGAATTCCCCATCTCAAAAATGATCACAAAATTGCTTAACCTATGACTTCTGAAGTTCACAAATCACGACGGCGGATCCTGAGCTTTCCTGAGCGCTCTAATGGAAGCTTGTGGATGTTTCCTATGATGGAGTTCATGAGCATTAGTGTTGGAGGACGCCCAAGTCACACATTTACGGGCGAGCGTGTGATTGCAGCAGCTGCACCTTCATTTTCTGACATTATAAATCTGCCTCAGTGTTATTAATGCAAATTGCTTTTTTTTTGATAATGTGCTGCATCATTGTATTAAAATCCATAACATACAGGAAACTGAGAAATATTGCCAGTAACCTGAAAAAGCCTGAACGCTTAAGGTTCCCGCACCTTTTAACAAATGAATTTCTGTGACTTTTACAGTCATTCATGATTACTGGATTATGATTTTAAAGGGGCTGTATGCATAATTCACAAACCCTTGACCATTTTCTCAGACTGTGATGATGCGTTTTATCAACATCGTAAATCCTGCAAAGTTTTTCATATTTTCACTTAAAAAAATGTTTATGTACATTTATACAAGTGACAAAAAAACACAAAAAAACTAAAAACTAGTTAATTCTACTGTGAGTGTTTCTAATACAGTGGCTGTGAAAGTGACAGTAAAGTTGACATATTTCTTCTGACTGCCTTTATCAATCTCTCTATCTTCTTCCTCTTTTTGAAAATAAAAAATACAGAAAATGTTTATGTACATTTACACTATACAAGTAGCCTGGTTAAAACCAGACCCTTCTCAGTTGAAACTGAGTATAGGGCAGAGTCCTGCAACGGGTACCCGCATAAAAGTGGCTAAAACGGGTGGATTGTGACATTCCTAAAATTCACGGGCGGGGACGCGGGCGGATAATGAACTCCTTGCGGGCGGGTAGCGGATGAAAAATATGTGCAATATTTCGTATGTCTAAATTACCAGCATTACACATACGCAAATATGTGTTTTAGTACAAATATTCTTGTTTGCCGTAACCCGACCGACCCTGTCAATTTAGGACCGACCCAATTTTATTTTTTTCTCCCCTTTTAGTCCGACCAAGTTGCGACATTAAATTTCTCTGTACTGTAGGCTAATAGGCCTATGTGTTGTAGCCCAGTCATTAAAAAACGAATTAGTATACTTTTTTTATTTTTATTTCATGTTGATTATATGAAAAGTGAAAAGCATGAATAAGATAAGATGATCCCGAATATCGGAATATCGTGAGACAAATGGAGTGGGCAGACATGATTTTGACCACTTCATTAAGTTTGTTAAGCCTTTCTTTAAAGTGAATTTCGTTTTGTATTAATTGTATCTTAATTTTAATCAATGTTTCATCTACCAAATTCATGGATTTAATAAATAAGAATATAGCAGGCAGGCAATATAATCAGGACACGGCCGGAGGCGCCCGCGCGTGAACTGATCGTCTCTTAAATGAACCGAAACTCATCGTATAAGCTACTTGCCTCACAGACCTGAGAAATAGAAAGCATGAAATGTGTACTTTTAAACAAAACAATTCAAAACGAAAGAAAACAGACTGTTCTATGCTTATAATCCGTATGAAATGTGCATTTCTCTCTGGCGCGTTCACTACTGTAAAGATCGCGAGTCAGCATCGTCATCTTTGACACAGAAAACACTTGCTTATTAATAAACAATTGAAATGTCTCATTGATATATTTGACAGGCCTATTAATAATCATTACTTTTCCCAGTTCTTTGTGACAGCTTTTAGGTGCGTAATTGGCAGCGCACCCTTATGTTACATGAACGCGTCACCTGTGTGGTTTATTGCGGGCACGGGTCGGGTAACGGGTCAAATATTAACGGGTCTGGGCGGGTGCGGATTTAATTTTGATATCATCACGGGTGACGGGTCGGGTCTGGTGCTGAACTTTGCGGGTACGGGCGGGGGCGGGTCTCCAAAAATGGACCCGTGCAGGACTCTGGTATAGGGTCTGGGGAAGCTATAGACAAATCATTTCCAAAGGGGCGTCACCAACCGACGTAGCTCAAATTCCTCTGGCCGCAATTGGATAGTCATAAAACCAATCAGATCGATGAAGGAGATGACGTATGCTTCGAGTGTTGTTCTTTGCTCCGGTTTTAACGAAAACGGTAAGTTTAAATCGATCAAAACAGACGCGATAACTGATTCGTTTATATACTGTCTATGATTCGAACGAGTGATGTTCCACGGCGGCATCCATCTTTGTAATGAAATCTCCTTCAGCGTCGCTGCGCTGTCGTCATCATGTAAATCTCTCCCCAAACATTTCTGATTGGTGCCGTGATTTCGGCGGCACAGAAATGAGTTTGAATGGGCTCTTCTCCAGACTATCCTGGAGAGAGAATTAAAATTCGCCGGAAGTAGTCTGGGTTTTCCCAGAAAACAAGTGACAAAAAAAAACAACAAAAAAAAACTAGTTAATGCTGCTGTGAGTGTTTCTAAAATGTGCTATTTGAGCAAATGGTGAATAAAAATATATATATATATTTAATATAGTCTCTCATTCACCGCTATAGAAGTTTGCCCAACTAATATGACACTTCCGCTTCTGAGAGACCCCGAAATGTGAAAAAGGTTAATTAGCGACACTGGTGGCCGGTGTGGTGAAGTGATGAGTCCCAGCTTAGGACCCAAGCAATCCGATTGGTTCAAAGCACGTTTTATGGGTAATCGCTTTAGTGCCTGCATGGTTACAAATCAGAAATCACTACATATACTACGTTATAATGACCATTAATGTCTTTAAACTTATATGTTTCATATACTAATATATAACCGAAGCTATAGATTGTGAAATTTAACATTTCTCGTTCTTAGTGTTTTTTAGTTAGCTTAATAGCATAGCATACAGCTATCCGAAATGATTAGCGACTGTTCGTTTTTTATTTAAGGGGCCACCGGAGGAGTTTTGAGATCTGTTGTCAAAAAAGACATGACCCTCCCTTCGCCAGCAATACATTTTTCTATGACCCTCCAAAATGATTGTGAAAAAAGGCATGACCCTCCCCGATAATTTATTGATTAGCCTAGGCCTACTTCTGTAGCCTACTGGTTTGCGCTTGGCAAAGATGTTCAGATAGCCATTGTTTGTTTGTTTTTTAAAACCATAAACTCTTGCTTTCTCATCTTACTATGGCTGTAACGATAGACCAAACCTACGATTCGGTTCGTATCACGATTTTTGATTTTAGATTTGAAAAAAATCATGTTTTTGGTGCTGATGTTTGTGACTCGTTCAACATGTGGGTGGCGCTGCCAACAAAGCATCTAAAAGCTGTCACAAAGAACCGGCAAAAGTAATTATTATGAATATGTCAAATATAGCAAGGAGACATTTTAATTGTTTATTAATAAAAACGTGTTTTCTGTGTCGACTGCAAAGATGAAGTTGACGATGTGTCGCGATCTTCTCAGAACGCGCCAGAGAAATGCACATTTCATAAGCAGAAAGCAGTCCGTTTTCCTTCATTTTGAATTGTTCTGTTTAAAAGTAGACATTTCAAGCTTTCTATATATTTCTCAGGTCTGTGAGGCAAGTAGCCTTACGCTGAGTTTCGGTTCATTTATGAGACGACGAGTCCAGTTCTCGCCCGCGCCTCCGTGTCATGATTATCTATTTTCTACTATATTTACTTCTTAGGCTATTTAAATCCAGATAAAACATTGATTAAAATTAAGATACAATTAATAAAAAAACGAAATTCACTTTAAAGAAAGGCTTTGTGCTTTCTGTTTGAGGTCTCTGTGAAATTTTTAAAGTCGCTTTCAGAGCAGTCATGTCCGTAATGGAGAACTGTCACGCCCGTAACATTGTTTTTTTTTTTTTTTTCACATAAATGCGACCACGAAAAATAAAATAAAAATAATATGTTATGTTCTGTGGAGGCCGATCTTTATTCATCCGGTGGGTATATATCTTTTGGTTTGCACAGTGTAATTTATAGAATTACTAAAAAATATTTTGCCACCTAAAAGTTAAAGATTTTTTTGTGTCACGTCACATGTGTATTTCCCTCATATTAAATATAAAACGCATGTGTAGACTGATATTTTTCTAATGTCTTGACTCCTTTCAGACGTTTCAAAATATTGGTATTAAATGCATTTTCTGAGAATTTATATTTCACGTATTGACTGCAAATGTCACGTCCATAACACTGGAATCGCCCAAGTTTAACGAATTTATCCTCAACTAGTTTTTGTGGTGTAGGTCTACGTATTTATGTTAACTTAAATAAATCTAATAGTAATTTAAAGATGTGGTAGCCCTACATCTTACACATCGTGGAAACAAAATAAGAATGGAAACTAAAATATGGTAGTATGCGCCTCAGTCCCAATACTGTAAAACTCGACGTACGTTCACAACATGTTAATGCAGCGGTAGAGTTACACTCACAGGACACTGTGCACTTATTCGCAATCACAAAAGTTCATTATTTGCTCGTGCTTTAAAGCTTTGCCGGGTAAACATTTCTTTGGCATTCTGTTCTGACATGATGCACTTTTTCTAAGCGCGAACTGAAGCGCGCGCGCACTGTCAAACAGCGCCAAACTGGGCTGCGTTCAGCCCCGGCAAAACGTTGCACAACGTTTTTTAAACAGAAACGGTGATGCGTTGAACACACTGTTCTGATGACGCAAGAGTTGCAACTATGGCAGCTGAGAAGGCTCATTCTTTGTGTTCTTTGTGAAGAATTTTCTGAGCCTGATGAAGTCGGTATAAATATGTGTTTAATACTACAAAATATGCTCGATGTTACAGTTACTGCACTTGCCGCCCAGAACAAAAGAGAACATCCCAATCGAGTGAAGGGATTGCTGAAACTGAAATGGAAGCACACATCTTACCTAATTCAGACTAAAATACATCTATTTAGGTCATACTGTTTTAATACCCTGTATTTTCTTTCTCATTTTTAGGAAAATCACTTAATTACCATTGTTTATTTCTATACCAAATGTCATACACTTGCAATGAAGCTAAAAATATAAACAACTACATCATTATGTTGATATCCTATATTTTTACAATAAAACTTACGACAAACATGTCTTCTAATATCCTCAGTTGTTGCGTATACCGAGCTGCATCCAACACATTTGTAAATTACTTTCCTTGAACCCATTGTGCAAGTTCACTTTAATACCCCGTGTTTTATATACATGTTGCTGCTGATTGGACTGCAGTTCTGACACACCCACCAAACAAGAGAAAACGTATCTCAAACCCCGTTGCACACCGGTGCACGCCGTTTCCAGGAAACATGACGTTCAACCCGGAAACCGTAGCAAAACGTTGCGCACCGTTTTGAACTTGATCATGCCCCTGGATTTTTGTTGGGTCAGACCCATCTGATATCGAAGGGGGGCTGATAACGCGAGATCAACATCGATCTAAATGGAAAAAAATAGCACCAAACAAGCCACTTTGAAATGTTGCTGTTTTCATGAATATAAAAGTTGGGTGACCCTCCCCCTAGACTAAAAAAAATTGGATGACCCTCCCCTCAACAAAGGCTGAGTCCCAATTCGCCTACTTATACTACGACCTAAAAGTATGTACTTTTTTTCTGATGAAAAAGTACATACTTTTGAGTGTGTAGCAAAAGAGTATGCACGTTCTGGGACATACTTTGATGACGTCATGCAACGTAAACGAGAACGTGGTTGCCTAGTTACGCACACCACGACTGTTAACAAAACATTTTACATTTCATTCATTCTTATATATCCAATATAATTTTATTTACTATTCCCATCTTTTTTTTCCACAATACATTTACAATGTGTTTTACCAAATGTAGGAGTGAAGCAGGGCGTCGTCGTAGATCAACCAAACGCAGGTCGTTTGTGAGGCGGCTGGTTCTGACGTTCATGTGCAAATGTGTGTAACGAAAGCTACTTATTTTCTGAGTTAAAATATTTAAAGTTTATAGTGTAACTATTGTTTAACGTATTTTATACTTAATCTTATACTTATGTATAATACTTAAAAATACCCAGATTAAAATGAACCATGCTTTTACTATAGTAAAAGTGTAGTAACCCTGTTTCTTTGGTTGGACTGATAAAGTTAACATTTGTACAGCCACAGTATTACTACAAATAAGTCAGACAGAAACATCAAAAGAAATACATAAAAAAGACACTTGCATGACACTGTACTAGAGCCTTTTTATTTATTGTTTTGTAGCCTGATAACCCCAATGAGGCGCTCAGTATCTTCATCGGACCCTACAAGATAAACACGGTGCTTCATTGGCACAACATAAACCCATTAATATTACGAGACAATAAAATATAACTTTAATTAGGGTTAAACATTTGAATTCTTACACTTAAAAACTGAGGGCGCATCTCCGCTGCTGCATCCGACTGCCTTTACATCACCACCATCACCGCAAAGCTCCTCCCTCCCGCACGCAATGGGTTGTGGGCAATATTAGCCGTTAGAGTGTGCATTGATCTGCACTTCGAATTCTAACCGGAAATAGTAGACCATCCGGGAATCTTTGGAATACTCATTTCAACATACTACGATTTGGGACGTACTAATTCTAGTTTCGCATACTATTTAGGACGGATAGTATGTGAATTGGGACTCAGTCAAAGAATAAAAAGACATGACCCTCCCCTATTTTCCTCCGGTGGCCCCTTCCATAAATACCGAACGGTCCCTTAGAGATAACGTTTTTTTTTCACCATCTACGATATTTTTCGATAAAAAACAAATATGATACAAGCATAATTCTGTTTAAGAATTAATTATGACATATGACATGCTTGTAAATAAAAAAATATATATATTATGCCTTATTGCTTAATGACAATTAACAATGTCGCAAAACCTAAAATAATGCAATTTCTTTCACTTTAACTATATAAATAATCAGGATCAAAATAAAAGATTATTGCATGAATTAAAGTTTGATTGATTACATTAAGAATCGTGATTACAGCTTTAGATCAGGCATACTGGGGTCCTAAGCTGGGACTCATCACTTCACCACACCATTGGCGTTTAGTGAACTGCAGCCAGCAGTTTATTGCTCGTGCACGACGCACTCGTGCACACGCACACGAGAGATTGAACGTTCGTTCTGCTTGTTGGAAAACGTTTTGATATGTAAAGATGTGTTGTGCACTTTCCTCTCAATAACAAGATAAACACACAACAATGACAGCGGTGAGAAAACAGCATCTGATCATAGTGACGTGGATGTTTCTTCCAACACCACGTCGATTGATGAGGTAATTCAAATTACACTTTTATGATAGTTTGATTATAAAGTATATTTAAGACTAAAGAATGATGTAGATCTGGATGTGTGAGACTATAGTTTGAATTCCACTCTTATAAAATAAAGGTTCTTTATTGGAATCGATGGTTCCATGAAGAACTTATAACATCCATGGAAACTTTTCAACGCACAAATGGTTCTTTATTGTGAAAACCGCAGAAACCGAAAATTCTCGGGCCAGCAGCATTTGTCCAAATTTCAATCTTAACCATTGTATTTCATCAGAAACGATCTGAAAACAGGGCTTTAAGTGTAAAATACCGAACTTGTCCTTTAAGAAATAAATGGTTCTTCTCTGTCACTGAAGGGAGGTAACCGGTCGCGTAAACTGTCTCTACATCATTTAGATTTTCCCGGCAAAAACGTCCCGAGTCCTTCACATAAGAGGCTCTCATCGACAACATAAGTCGGGGAAGATCTCGTTTTTTATTATTTTCGTTACAAGATGTTCACACATTGGCAATATAAAAAGCGATTTATGCTTGAAAATTCTTACTTATAGCCTCTTAAAAAATCATATTAAATAGTTTGCAATCAATTATAACTTTCATTATAAGAATATATATATATATAGACTATAGAAATGTCCTTTTTAATAATGACTTTTTTTAAACTTAGTTTAGTTACAACTTTATTAATCCCACAGGGAGCAAGATTTTATGCATATATTCATGATTTAATTAACTATGGCTTTGCAATCACAAATTGAAAATTCCCTGATATTTTCTGGTTTTCTTTGCCAGTGGTAACCAATAAAATATATATTTTCATATTTAATAACAAGTTTAATCTATCAAAACACACGATTGACAATTTCACATCTTACATCATGCATTAATGGTTAAAACCCTTAGACTCTTTTAAAGGGCTACCAAGAATAGGCCTTAAGTTTGAATAACTTTGGCACATAAATATACTCCTTTTTGTTTATAATGCATAAAGGCCTCAATCAAGTGTTGCCATTTTTCTCTCTTTGCCACTTTTCTGAGCACTAAACACACATTTGAAGGCTTGGGGACCCTTTGACTGGTTTTAGAGTGAGACTGAATCTTTAATGTTGTAAAGCAAATCAAAGAGTGCCTGCGGGGGTGCTGACATCTGAACGTGGTTTATTGATGCATTTCGAATGAAAGCTGATGTTCCTTCATCTCTTTTCTCTTCATGCAATGTGAATGTTAACAAGCGCGTCTCTCAGTATTGTGCACAAAAATCAGTTCCACTTAATTTTACTTTTTTTTTTTATAGCAGATCCTTAATATTTGCTTGCTCAGATTTATATAATTCTAATTATATCACTTTTTGCATTTACAGTATGTGCTTAAATATTGGTAAAAACCCACACTACTGAATTATAGATCAGAGTGTAATGCTGCAGGGCTGAAGGTTAAGGCTGAATCTTTAATATTTATTAAAGAAAATAACATAAAAAAATACATTTTTGCACTATAATATATGTAGCTGTGGGCATTGCATCCATGTCTCACAGATACACAGATTATTTTCATGTTTGGGAGTCAAACGAGGCTTTTAAAATATAAAACTACAGCATATTCATCACGTTGTCAGATGTTAATTGCACTAATTGTGTTCCGACCATGGATTGTATTTTTCCTATTAGATTTTCTGTCATCCAATAACAAACAAACAACATTTTCTTTTCATAATGGATCTCTGTACCACAATGTAGGCTAAATTGGTAAACATCTAGTTTTGCTCACTTTAAATTAAATCCTGCTTATTTCAGGAATTATAATATATGCAACATTATATATGCAAATTTAATATATGCAAATGTACTTGCAATTTATGAGTGAAAATAGTTTCAAAGTAAATCCTACACCAAATTATTTTCAGTGTTGGAACTCATTCTTGTATCATACTATAGTTGATACAGTCATAGAAACACTATCTTATCAACTGCAATAACTGATGAACACATTTATAAAAAAAAATGCAATTAGGGAAATGCATGATTGCAGTTCGACTGCGTTTCAGAAGTGCCATAAGGAAATATTAATATTTTCAAATTTTTCAGTAAATCTGAACAACGGTGTATAACTTAACAGATGCAGCAAGCAAGCATGTATGTGTGGCATGGATATATTTGACACTATTTATAATATTTAAGTTTTCTGTGTTGCACACCCCTTGAAACTATATTTAATTTTTACTTGTACATGTAAGTGCTGATTGACTATTAATGAACAGTGCAATTTTAAGGGCATGTTTCTCCTGTTGGTGCATTAATATATGGTACGATTCATAAAAACATGAAATAATGCAATCCATCTTGTGTTTTATTCTAAATACTGTTAATGTGAAGTAAATGGTATGTTGCCATATGCGACATTGTACGGTAAAGGGATATTCAAGCTGTCAGATGGTGGGTGGACGCTAAACTAGAGAAATTCTCAAAAAGCACAACACGCATTGGAGTGAGTCAATGCCACATGAGACCGCCCACCATATGCAGGTGGCAATAAATTAATGTTGTTGAAATGGAATACATCAGGTTGCTACATATGCTGAATAAATAAGACGTGGATAGTAAATGGTTTTCGCATTCGCACTGCATACAGAGGAAAAGGCTTTAGTGTTTTAGGAATCAGTTTCACGCTGTGTGGCTCTAGTAAGGTGAGTCCCCGCTGATGGGGCCATGCGTAATTTATTTCATTCTCCCAGATGCCATTTACCCTCCCATCCGCTTCCGAAGACACGATGTGTTTACTCAAACATTAGAGGAACTGATTTAAACAAGGGCTGAAATAGAAATGCTGTGATCGTCTGTTCGTGTGGACGAAAAGAGCACTGCAAAAAAGGATTTTCTCCTTCAGTATTTTTGTCTCGTTTTCCAGTGCAAATATCTAAGCATTCTTAAATCAAGATTAATTTGCTTGAAAAGCAAAACGACTCAAGATATTGATCTTGTTTTATGAAAAAAGATTTCAAAATGAAGTGAGTTTTGGCTTAAAACTAGAAAAAAAAATATGTCAGTGGGGTCAGAAAAATCCACATAATTCGAAGGGAAAACAAGATGATTTTTCTGACCCCATTGGCTGATATTTTTTCTTGTTTTTAGCAAAAACACTTCATTTAACATATTAAGTTTTGTTTTCTGAAAAACAAGTCATTTTGGTGAAGAAGCATCTATGGTTTAAGAATGTTTAGATATTTGTACTGGAAACAAGACAAAAATACTGAGTAAGAAATCACGTTTTGGCATTTTGTTAGCATAACCCTTCAAGCAATAGCAAAAACATTTATTTTATTTTATTTTTTTATTAAACGGATAAGTCCTCAAACAAAAATGTAAAAAAAAAACAAGTACACAAGTGGTGTGTATATATATATAATAATGATAACAACAACAATAATAATCCATATACCAATCAATTGGAAGTGCATTCGCTTATTTCCTAAGAAATTCCATATAATCATCGAATACAAATGTCTTTCTTATTCATTCTAATTTCTGTAATGTCATCAACACATCATAAAACACGAGCGCAAACACATACTGCAGGCATGTAGGACTACTCCTCAACATTTGGTCATAATTATCAACCTCATCTGTTTAGTTCCTTCAATAATAAACTCATTACACTCTAGTTCCACCATTCTGTACTTGCAAGAAAGGGAAATTTCAGTCAGACACAAAAAAAGTGGACGTGGGAACAAGAGTTTGGTCTCAAATGGGAAAAGTATTTTGCACCACAGTCACTCCACGAATGTACAGAAAGAAGCAGTTCTTCATTGCTAACTGTGGAGAAGATGGAGGAGAACAAATTATAAAACACTGAATGTTTTCCTTTGAACAACACTGATTTACCTCAGTCAAGAACAGGACGGAGGACCTTATAATGCTGAAATGTTGTACCAAAGTACTTCAAAACAGTTCATCGGTTCATATCTGTTGGTTTGGATGCTCCTTGTTGGCTCCAAGTACAATTGCATCAAACAAAAGACTTAATTTTGGTTCCTTGGTCATGTATCCATAATATCCCGTGCTGGAGTGGGTTCATGTGGGAGGCTCGTAGCGTTCGGAAGAGCTTGTCCATGTCCCACCGAGTTCTGCTGGACTTCCATGGGAATTCCGGTTGCGTTCTCTCGATTCGGGAATTCTCGCGACTGTTTTCGGTATTCGAGAAAGGTGCACGCCTTGGTCGCGATCGCCACCACGTTCTTCCCGACGAAGATGGTGGAAACCCGGCTGTCCTGGAAGAGCACCATGTTGACGCCACGTATGAGGATGGTCACGATGTTGATAGTGACCAGACTGAGAAGAGGATAGAGCATCATCTTCTGGGGAGACACGTGGTCGCCCTGCACGCTGATCTCGCTCAAAGACACGCAGGGAAGAATCAGAAGCAAAATGTAGCAGTAGAAGAACATCAGACCTTCAGCCCAAATAGGCAAACCCGTCCGCTGTGGCTCCCAAAGGTTTGCCTGCATATCCAGCAGGTCCAGCAAGTCCAAAGCCACCCAGAAGAGCCGACCCCTCATGTCCTCCTTCCTCCTAAAGGTACGGAAGTATTCCATGCTGTCCAGAGCCACCAGAACCAGGTATAGGCCTGGCACACAAATAGACAGCAATAAAGTTAAAGCCTTCCGGGCGACAGTCTCCAGACTCTTACGATCAGCCTTACAGTTCTGGAAGATAAAGTAAAGCTTGATCTCCAACACAAAGATATAGAGGAACCAGAGGATCATGGCGTATCCCCGTCGAGCCGTCCGCACTTCTGCTCCAACCCAAACCGCCACATAGCGGAGGACGATAAGAAAGCAGACGTCCCCGACCAGGACAATGATGCAGACGCCGATCTTTCGTGGGCCCTGGTTCTGCTCCACTAGGTAGGCGTCCATGAAGGCCATGCTGGTCATGATCACAAAGGTGGTAAGACACACATGCCGCTTGTCCGGTGGTGGCAACACCATGCTGAGGGCCACCACCACATGCACTCACTCACAGCAATGTCGTCCGCTTAGTTGCACTTGGGTTCGAAGGATTCACGATGTTGCAGGTCAAGCTTTGCTGGGCTTGTTGGAGCGGCTGCTTTTTCATCCCAGTTCGGTGAACTTTGAAGGCATTTGCGATTCCAATCTTTCGTAAACTTGACCCAGGAACAAAGTGAAAAGAAATTATTCTACTAAAAAAGCCAATTTCTTCCAAGACTCACTGTTTTGAAAGGGTCGTATTGATTGTAGATCTGATGAAGTGGTGTTAAATGATGCAAAGTTACAAAAAAGAAGTTCAATGCAGGATTACTGTGCAATTGAAATTCAACTCTAAAAAAAAGAGGAAGAAAAAAGACTGAAGAGACCTTGTTTCAAGATTTGATGTGCTGTTTGGAGCACTTGTTTTTTCATCCCAGTTTGGTGAACTTTGAAAGCATTTGCATTTCCAATATTTCGTAAACTTGACCCAGGGACAAAGTAAAAAAACTTATTCTACAAAAAAGCCAATTCCTCCAGACTGACAGTTTGATTCACACTGCTTTGCAAGGGTCGTATTGATTGTAAATCTGAAGAAGCAGTGTTAAATGATACAAAGCTCCAAAAAAGGTCCAGAGCAGGATTACTTAGCAATAGAAATGCGACTCTTAAAGACCGAAGAGACCTGGTTTCACAATCTTGGTCTTGGCAGATGATTCTTCTCTGACACACTAAATGGAAGAGAAATCTGCCCATTAATCAGCAGGGTTGTATTGATCCTGTTAGACCGCATGCCTGCCCGACCTCAGCATTCTCAATGAGACGCCATAACTTTCCTCTTTCACGGTCATGCGATTGGAAGGTGATGCGAGGATACATGGGCTTTCCCGGAAGCTTTGCATGCATTTGCTGGATTGTGAGTTAGCCGTATTTCTTGTGACATGAAGGGAGCTTTGAGAAAATGGAGCCCAGGAACCGAATGTTCAGACTGTAGATACTCAGCAATTACCGAGTCAGAGTTCTTCAGGCTAAGGTCAGTTGTGGTAGGTCGTTTTTCTAATAACGGGAAGGTAACTTGGAGAAAATGGAGCCCAGGAACCGAATGTTCAGACTGTAGATATTCAGCAATTACTGAGCAACATTTGTTTGTGTCTGCCAGTGTAGAACTGCTCAGCAGTAGAAGATTGACTCTTGAGGGCTGGTGGTCTTTATCCATAGATCATTCAGACACGGGGTCAGTGGCTCCAGGGGCTCCACATCTGTCTATGGCTCCCCCGGGGGGAATCTCTTTTACTGGGCTTCAGTTTCATCCTCGCCTGCTCTTCTGACACAACCTAGAAAGAGAGAGGGAAGAAGAAGAGCTGTCAGCACAAAGTGGATAATAAATCACGGATTACTGCTAGGAGCCAACAGCACATCCGGTCCTGCCATGGTGTCAGCATCATTTAAAGACATGTGATAACAACATTGTGGAAATACACTGTTATATGGCCACTTATTCATTTGCACTTTGTATTAATACAGGGGATGCTCAATCCAGTGCAATAATCCATGACAATATTCCAGCATTGATTTTTATCTCAAATGCAGGATGATGGAAGCTGAGAAATGTGTGAGAAACATCTTAATTCACTCAAACCTTTCTTTCTCCATAGATATAGTTTTTGAGGTTAGAATTATACAGGTTTTATAAGTTGGTCGTCTTTAAGTTAATATGTCATAAATGCATGCAATTTTTTTTTTATGTATACATGACATGTCTTTGATCTTTGATACTTATCTAATCGCAAATGAATATTTCATTGCTCAAAACTGCTCTTTCATTTTTTATCAGACATAACTGGGTTCTCAGGAATGTTTCTTTTAAGTAGTGACTTTGTCTCTGATGTTTAATCCCTTAGAAGGATAAAAGAAAATAGATGCAGCTGAGTCAATAGCTATACAATACGAGTAGAGCTCAGATCATTTGATATTGGAAGAATTGCTGAGAAATTTAGTTCATATTGAGCTCTGATGTTTGATTGTAAACTGGTGAATTGGCCAACAATTTCACACTTTTTAAAACCTTGTTGAAACTAGATTACTGGGGTCTTTTTTTATTAAGGAGATCACATTTGTGATTTTCTTTTCTCTTCATTATGCTTCTTCTCTCTTCAATATCCCACATTTATGCCACAATACCATGTTTACAGTTAGTGTTACTACAGTAAATCCATGGTAAACGTTGGTGATTTGTGAATTGAAAAGTATTCTAACTATTGTGGTGTAATGTTCCTCCTGCTTTCCACATCAGTGTTATTGAGACTGGTGTCATCTGACTTTAAACTAGTTTAAATCACAGAGACATTTGAGGTTTGTATCAGACCTTTTGCACCAAACATCCGTTATTAAATTTAGTTTCACTCACCTGGCCTTAAAGGGTTAGTTCTCCCAAAAATGAAAATTCTGTCAGTAATTACTCACCCTCATGTTGTTCCAACCCCGTAAGACCTTCGTTCATCTTCGGAACACAAATTAAGATATTTTTGTTTAAATCTGAGAGCTGTCTCACTAGGCTTCTAAGCCTCCATAGGCTTCTAAGACATTATAACTTGCTGGCCCAGAAAATGCATTAAAGACATCGTTAATATAGTCCAAGTGACTACAGTGGCTCAATCTTAAGTTTATAAAGCGACGAGAATACTTTTTGTGTGTAAAAAAACAAAAATAACGACTTTATTCCACTATTTATTTCCTTCTCTCTGGGCCTCGAGTTTTTTCACGTAGTGTTTTAGCGCAGCGTCTGTGTTGTACGTCACACGCATGACACACATGACCAGCGTCGGCCAATAGTGAGCCTACGTGGTGACGTGCAACACAGAAGCGCTGCGCTAAAACACTACGTGAAAAAACTCGAGGCCCAGAGAGAAGGAAATAAATAGTGGAATAAAGTCGTTATTTTTGTTTTTTTTGCGCACAAAAAGAATTTTCGTCGCTTTATAAACTTAAGATTGAGCCACTGTAGTCACTTGGACTATATTAACGATGTCTTTAATGCATTTTCTGGGCCAGCAAGTTATAATGTCTTAGAAGCCTATGGAGGAGTGAGCCAGCTCTCAGATTTAATCAGAAATATCTTAATTTGTGTTCCGAAGATGAACGAAGGTCTTACAGGGTTGGAACAACATGAGGGTGAGTAATTACTGACAGAATTTTCATTTTTGGGTGAACTAACCCTTTAAATGTAATAGACAAACTTCGGACTTTGGACAACCCCTCATTCTAAGATAATGTCTCTTTTTCAAGCCTGATGTTAAAACAAATATAAGTATCGTCTGTCGAGCCAAGAATAATATAATTTCTAATCATGAGTTTGATGGATTTATGCAGGTCAATAAACGTCCATCATTAATAATTCAAGCTGGGAGACTGTAGAACTGTGTTTGGAAATCCATTTAGACTGACCTGTTTAATATTCACACACCGAGCCACTGGCGTTTTTCTGATAGGCAAGGTCGCAGGAGTGCTAATCAACACACTGGGCTGACATTTCACAAAAATTAAGCACAAATAATGAAAACCTGACAACACGCAGCAAGCCAAATCTCATCCGCTTGTCTCATTCCAGAGTAAAATGTCATTCAGAAAAATGGAAGAACAAACTACAACAAAAAAACCAGTTGAACTAAAACCAGGTAATTGGAGTGTGTTTTTAATGCAGACCATCAGGAGATGAGTTAAGCTCTCTGTCATGTCCAACACAATCTTATTAGCATTTGGCAGAGTACACAGATAGCAGACATAGATCTCATTTCTATGCTTGTCAGCTCAGAACGGGGGCAGATTTAAATCAATGTAATAGTCCTCAGAATGATGCATTAGTGATCACCTTGGGCTTTTTTTTACACTATCTGTATGATACATCACTTGAATATGAAAATACTGAAAGCGCTGTACTTTTTTTTGTATCTGCTTTGTTGTTTTGGAGAAATATTAATCTCTAATTTTGTTTCAAACAGTTTTCCAAATGATTAAATGCAAAAGCGTGACATTAGTAAGCATTAGGCCTGTCGCGGTGATCGATTAGTCGTCTGATCACGGTTATTCGAGCTAATCGCAATTATTTGAGAGAACCACAATAATTGTGAAGTTTGAATTTCAATCACAGTACATAGACAGTGAAAGGTCTTCCTTCATACAAAATAAAGGTTTGTGGGTTTAATCAGACTGCATCATATATTATATTATATTATATTATATTATATTATATTATATTATATTATATTATATTATATTATATTATATTATAATATAATATAATATGATTTACTTTAATGCTGTGTGAAATATAATATATTATATTATTTCACAGCATTAAAGTAAATCATGTGGGCCTATTTTACTATAATTTTTATTATTATATTATGTATGATTAAAAAATAACATTAGGCTTACACTGTAAGTGACATGAACAAAACATCATTAAATTGTTATTTGCAATTATTGCAATCATGATCGTGACATGCCTGGAAAGCATACTGTCATTTTTAATAATTGTTCATTAATTTCAGTAAAGCAAATACTACTTAGATGTATAAATAGTAAAATATTTTAATTAAAAATTCACATTTCAGTTAGATTTTTTTATAACAAAGAATATACAATATATTTTATACAAAAAATATACGTATTGTTTTATATACAATATAAAAATAGCTTAATTTAGTTTTATGAAAAATATAATTTCATATTTTTTACATTTCACATTTCAGTTAGATTTTTTTTGTTGATTTTTTTTATATCAAAGAAATTAGAACTTTAAATGAAATGTACAATACAATATAAAAATATACAATATATTTTATACAAAATGTTTATATACAATATAAAAATAGCTTAATTTAGTTTTATGAAAAATATAATTTCTTATTTTTTATTTAATTTTGTTGGTGAAACTTGTCAGACATGTGACAGACTCATCCCAATTGAAATACAGATCGAAATTAATTCATAAAATAAACCTTAAAGGCTTGAAAGGTTACTCTTTGTAAAAGACCCTTATAGACAGAAAACTCACAAATCTCTTAACTATGTCAGTTGCTTCTCCAAGACACACGATGAGCAGATGGAGACTTTCGACCCCAGTAATCTCACATACGTCTCCTCTAGAGTTTCAGAAGAGATCTCAATGTTTCAAATCGCTAACCATTTCTCATCAAACGATATGTTGATATCTATCCAGATTCATTTTTACATCTTTATACGCTCACAGCAAATCATCAGCTGACTCATTTGTGCCTACTTATATTTCGGCAAAGGAATTTTAAAAGAAACATCTGTGACAAAGTTGATGCCAAAGCCCTTGCAGATGGATGTAACAAACCAACCGACTGCAAACCAGACAAATGTTCAAACTTTTCTTAATGTCTCTTCAATATAACTTGCTTCAAAGTGAAGACACGATTATATTGAGCACAGCTGTTCTCAGACACAAACTGATTCACTGAAGAAATCTTTAATGTTGCCTGAATTAAAACAATGAATTATAAAATGCATCCTCTTTCAAGGCCCTAATGCATAATGAAAAAGTCTGCAATATTCATTTCATATGTAAATCAAAGAAACGCATTTTGTCAGTTGTCCTTTTCTATAGCCTATCGAGTGCTGAAAAATGACACGAAATCTTCTGATTAATCATCAAATCAGTTTAAATCTTTGATCAGAGCTGGTTTAAATCTTCACCAGTGCCAATTCATTTCATAGTGCACAGGTTTTTATCAGTCCACCAGTAAACATAATCATGTGTACAAGCTTCTGAGGAAGAGCCAAACTTTGTGAGGTTCATGGCATCAAACATTTGGAAGATATCCTGGAGTTTTATTGGAGACACTTGGTATCAAGTAAACAAGATATTCATGAGCAGAGCTGAATATTAGAGATAACAGGGCCGACCACCAGTGTGTGAAACGCAACGTGAATTCATGAAAATACATGGACTTCACCTGAGCAAAACAGTAGTCTGGTGTGAAAAAACTGTTGTGGCTTATTGACAACCGTAACTTTGCAGTTTACACTACATTTCGTCACCGTATTTTTCTTAAGGAAGTCATTCTAAAGTTTAGACACTTAATAGTGAGTGCATCAAAGACTCGAATAGTAACAGCAAGCTTTTGACTAGAATACGATAACCACAGAAATGCACAGCGCCATTAATAAATTAATTGAAAAAAGCTGATTGCTGTTTATTATTTACTTATACTACGGGACTGTTGAATGCTTGAATCTGATTGGTTGACGAACGTTCTAATTATTAAACGCACGGCTAAAGTAGTTCCAGGCAGGTTTTGACCGCATTACAGCTCCATATCACTTCGCCAAACGATTTCAGTGATTTCAAACGTCCTTACAGCCGACAACAGCAGAAGAACCGAAACCCACAACGACACTGACAGAGCAAATAAATATAGTAAAAAACAGGATAAAAATGAAATATTATTTCCATATTTTTGCCACAAAATTACGTTTTGTGTACGGAAAGCACATACTCTTTTTCTCCCGCTCAAACACACACACACACACACACAGTACGGACACACTCGCACAGAAACGTGTTGTCAGCGCTGCTCTGATGATTTTATCAGTAAAATAGTTTATCAACTTAAAAGCTACATGACATTTCTCACTAGCGAGGGAATAACGGCACTGTTCTTGAAGCAGATAAACTTACAGTTTCGCTATTAGGAGAGACGCTTCTGACGAACACTGTTTAGAGACACAGGCTCAGGTTATTCATACATGCTTAATCTCTCTCTCTCTCTCTCTCTCTCTCTATAACTGCATTAGTCTGCTATCAATGGCTGAAGCTGAAGTTACTAGCTCTAAAATGAAATTAATTAGCAATGAAGGATGGGATGAGATGTGTAAGAAACTAGTCCTACACAGTGTTTTAGTGACAAAAACCTGATAAATGTCTTGAAATACAACATCTGAACAATGTCTTGAGGTGTGGTAACCGTAGTATAAGCGTAATAATTGACTCTGTTCCATTGAATTATTAGAAAATGATGCACACCGAGGTGGTACACCTTGTGTGTGCATTATGTTCCTAATGATTCAACAGACTGTCGTCAATTATTCATTACTTACAGTATGCTGTATTAATGTATTTTTGTAGTCTGAATCATCTATCATGCAGCAAGAACCGCAGCGCCTGCAGTTTCAGAACAGCAGCCACAGAATGGAAGTGAGCTCCTACAGTCTTAGAGAGGTGTGTTTGGCAGGGAAGAGGAGAGGTGAGCGTTCAGATGCAGCATCAGTTCATTCAAAAAACACAAAGGGGAACCAGGAACTAGTGTTGTCACGATACCCAAATTATTGTTTCGATACCGATACCAAGTCAAGTATTGCGATTTCGATACTTTTTCGATACTTTTCCTGAAAAGGGAGAAACACTCTCAAATATCATTGCTGTGCTTTATTTTAAAACTGGGACAACATTCTAATCATATAACACACTAATAAATGAACATATGAACAGCAGATATATTAAACATTTGAACAAAATATGAAATATAAAAGTATAAAAAATAAATTAGAGCAATGACATTCAAGGTAAAAAAAAAGTATAAATTTAGCAGCATTATCTCATTTATCATAAGAAACATAAGAGCTTTATCTTGATTCTGAACTTTGAATAAAAATATGAACAGCGATTATATTAAACAATGTTTAATATTGGTAACATATGATAAGCCTCATTGGTGATATATTTGACATGTGGGGAGAGAGTTGTGGAAGGCCTATACTTCATGTTAAAAATAAATATATAACAGCAAAGACAGCGTCGGCAGTGTTGACGGCAAAATAGGCTACAGAATAATTCGTTCTGTATTGACGGGTGCAATATTTGAAAATCGATAATATTTTTTTAAATGACATTTATATTGTATTTATGTCAAAACTTTCAAACATCAAAATGTCATTTATTAATATGTATTTGTGTCAAAATGACATAGAAACATCTTTTCCTATTCTATTTTGCCTGGAAACGCTTCCAACACGCTTGCGTGTCGCGTGAAAAATAGGCGTCGGTTCTATTTCTAGCATACACGCGTTTTCCGCGCGTCTCGAGCTGCGCCCAGACGCGTGTGTCACGCAGGCAGTTAACATTGGAGCCGAAATAAAAACGGACACGACACCCAGCCAGTGTGTCGCCGGCCTTACAAATCTGGAACGCGGTCATTCTTAGAAGTATCGATACTAATAAATTAAGGAATCGTGACGTTTTTAATTTCCGATTTACTTTTGAAGTATCGGTGCACCGTGCAACAGAGCAAGGTAGGCAACGTACTTCCATATGTCACTCCTCGCGTCATCTTTTTCTACGAGTCGTGGACCACTTGTCCTCGCACATGCAGCCATCTCGCTGTAGTGTTTTGTCACATGACACTGACAGCGGCAGGTTCTTTGCTGCGTGCGTCAGGAAAAAAACACAGACGTCCATAGGGAGGCTTTTTTTTTTTTTTTTTTTTTTTTTAAGTATCGAGACTGATACATTTAGGTATCGTGACGTTTTTCATTTCCGAGTATCGCGTATTACTTACTTTTGAAGTAAGTATTACGCGACATACTTTTGAAGTATCGGTACACCGTGCAACACTACCAGAAACACAACAGCTTACAAGACAATGACCGACAAAAGACACAAGGGCTAACAAGGGACAGGTGAAGGTGATAAGTTACAATGGAAACAATGTAGGCAATGAATCAAAGCAAACAGGAACTAAACACATGCGGAATACAGGAACAATGAGAACAAAACACTACACAATAAAAGACCATAAAACAAAACCAAGACAATATGTAACACCTGTGCACATAATTTTCTTTTATTAGATATGAGATATTTTCACATGGATTTTGATTGGCTCGATAGCTACAATATTTAATAACAATCCTTTAAATAAGGTCACTTTTCAGTTCATACATGCATAAGAAATCATGCTGTACAAGCATTATTTTAGCTATAATCATGAGTTATGATCATGTTTAATGTAAATGGATACGAACACAATAGTTAGTTCAACGATATACATTTTTGCCCAGAATAAACCGCATTGTGGAGCAGATTTTATGTCCATATTAAAGCATCTGGCCGCTAGAGATGAATCAAACTTACCAAAAAAGTAATCAATCACACTATCAAGAAGTATGCCCAGCTCAGTGAATCACCTGGCACTGATGCCATCGTTAAAGTATTAATCATTAACAAAGTCTACAGCGTGCATCTGGGTCTTAGGTTTGTCAAGCAAGTAGACTATGCTGTCTCAATTATGTTAACATGTTTTCCAGATGCTACACTGGCACTTCTGCTGGCATAGCAGATGTCCCCTGACATCCCTTTTATAATTGTGCATATTGCATCCTCTTTCTCTGACTTTTCGTGCTGACAAAACACGATGTGCATGGTGGATGTCTGTTTTACAAGCTATTATCAAAAGTAAACACAATAACATGGACGTTGTCTCAGCATAATGAAGTAAAACGACATGTTAAATATTAATTGGGAAACAATTTTTTGTGGCCCTTGTGCGTTTTGTGCTAGTCAGTCTGTTTGCTCTCAGCTAAATATGCACCAACCGTGCCAGCTGTTTACCTGAGGGACAGTTATTTTATTACCCCAGCAAAGCAAAAAACAACAACATTTAAATGTATATTAATTCACAGGCATTAAGCAAGGTCATGAAAATGCTGGTACACTAGGTTGCTCTCATTTAGTTCTGTGTAATTATTCATGGCTTATTCTTATTCGGTCATCTTAAAGAAACTAGATGAGTTGGGCCATGAAATTAAATGACAAAAACCCACCACTGCTGGGCATTCATACTGAGCTGTTGTAAAATCATGTGAAGTCACTTCTCAACATTGACCTGAAGTCACTTCAAAAGGAGGCTAATTCAGATAATTCACACATACTAGTTGAGGGTTGTTGTTACATGCTAAAGTAGGGCATGCATCACTGTTACTTTTGCTCAAATTGGTGGTCTGATCGAACCATTAAACCACTTTGGCATGTAATTCACGCCAGAGCATTTGATTTTCACCTGGTGGATGATAAATCACCAAGTCACCATGAAATATGTAAATTTGTAATTTTATGTAAAATTGCAGTATTTATTATAAATGATTTATCTGTGCACAGATTTTTTAATTCAAGTGCCTCGTAATCTTTAATCAAAATAACTCCCTATCCCTCTTGCAGCTCATCTCTTCTCTTCTCTGATGATGATGATAACAACAACCATCCAATCATTCCCCAATTCCACAAAATCAAGTCCCGCCTTATATTGTTTTTTTTTGTTCGAGAAGCTGTTTCACTCGGATATACGTCACAATAGGGAAGAAAAGACTATTGCAACCTCAGTTTCATGAATACTTTAAGGGTAAACCAGTAAGCAACAACCCTAGCAAAGTAGCAAAAGAGTTTTGCAGGGATGAAAACCTTAATATGATTCAGCATTACTGGTTCCATCATCCTGTTTTTTTGTTAAATGCCTGAAATTTTGTTTGCAGCTTTTACTTGTCTTTAAGAAGCTGGTTACTATCAAGTGTCTAAATGAGACTACAGAGGTTGTCGGAACATTAAACATGATCACACCGAACAAGTAAACTCATCTACTCACGAGTCGCTTTAACTGCCTCGTTGTGTTTATAATCCCTCTCTTGCAGACTATTCCAAATCAGGCATATTACTGGGGTCCTAAGCTGGGCCTCATCACTTCGCTGGGACTCAACACCATGGCTGAGTCCCAATTCGCCTACTTATACTACGACCTAAAAGTATGTACTTTTTTTGTGAGGAAAAAGTACACTTTTGAGTGTGTAGCAAAAGAGTATGCACGTTCTGGGACATACTTCGATGACGTCATGCAACGTAAACGAGAACGTGGTTGCCTAGTTACGCACACCGCGACTGTTAACAAAACATTTTACATTTCATTCATTCTTATATATCCAATATAATTTTATTTACTATTCCCATCTTTTTTTCCACAATACATTTACAATGTGTTCTACCAAATTGAGGAGTGAAGCAGGGCGTCGTCTTAGATCAACCAAACGCAGGTCGTTTGTGAGGCGGCTGGTTCTGACGTTCATGTGCAAATGTGTGTAACGAAAGCTATTTATTTTCTGAGTTAAAATATTTAAAGTTTATATTTTATCTTATATTTTATACTTTATCTTATACTTATGTATAATACTTACAAATACCCCGATAAAAATGAACCATGCTTTTACTATAGTAAAAGTGTAGTAACCATGTTTCTTTGGTTGGACTGATAAAGTTAACATTTGTACAGCCACAGTATTACTACAAATAAGTCAGACAGAAACATCAAATGAAATACATAAAAAAGACACTTGCATGACACTGTACTAGAGCCTTTTTATTTATTGTTTTGTAGCCTGATAACGCCAACGAGGCGCTCAGTATCTTCATCGGACCCTACAAGATAAACACGGTACTTTTTTGGCACAACATAAACCCATTAATATTACGAGACAATAAAATATAACTTTAATTAGGGTTAAACATTTGACATTGAAACTGAGGGCGCATCTCCGCTGCTGCATCCGACTGCCATGTCTACATCACCGCAAAGCTCCTCCCTCCTGCACGCAATGGGTTGTGGGCAATATTAGCCGTTAGAGTGTGCATTGATCTGCACTTCGAATTCTAACCGGAAATAGTAGACCATCCGGGTATCTTTGGAATACTCATTTCAACATACTACGATTTGGGACGTACTAATTCTAGTTTCGCATACTATTTAGGACGGATAGTATGTGAATTGGGACTCAGCACATGCTCAACACTTCAGCGGATCCCCTACTTTTCTTCTTCTATCCTTCCGAGTGAATGTCCTGTAAATGACAGGGCTCAGTGCTGCCCTCTGACATCTGGTATAAAAAAGCACTTGCACTGCGTCGTGTGTCGGACAAGTCCATCCGCGCTCATCTGCGGTTGATTATACTTTATCTGTGTCCGATATTGTCCCCTATACCCTTAAACAGGGCACTATTTGAGGGGACAGCCAAATCTAGTGGTGTCCGAAATCATAGTGGACGTTATCAAGTACACTCATTTAGTCCCACAATGCATCGCAACAGTGAGTGTACAACCGATGTACGGTAAGAGAATACCCATAATACACTATGAAAGTCGCAAGCAGAATGAAGTTCAGTGTCTGACCAGAAGATGGCGCCTGCGCTGGTCCAATGTGGCTACAGCGTAATATCATACAGTACAGCTGGACAACGACCTTTCAACTTGATTATGTAATGTGTGGCGCATTGCAGAGCTAGTGCAAGATGAGTATTTGTGGTTAAAAAGTATATAAATGTTTTTTTTTTGTTTTAGAAAATGATGGTTTGGCTTGATAAGACTCTTATTCCTCGGCTGGGATCCTGTAGAGACTTTGAAGCTGCTCTGAAACTGTAATTTTGACCTTCAAACCGTTGGATCCTATTGAAGATTTCCTCAAACCATTATTTCTTTTCGACTGAAGAAAGAAAGACATGGACATCTTGGAAGACGTGGGGGTGAGTAAATTATCAGGAAATATTCATTCTGAAGTGAACTACTCCTTCAACTTTTATTCCAGTACTTCTGTGATCATTTGAATATTTGTAACAAAAATAATGATACTGTGTGGTTGAAAAGTCTGTTTGTGAAGCTGTTTTATACCTATTAATGACAACTGAAGTCTCAGTGGCACCGCCAACACAGATTCGTTTTTCGGTGTGATTTTATCAAAGTTTTAACAGACACACACAGATCGTTGTCATTTTGAAATGAGATCGCGTGGGTGTTTTAATCGAGATCATGATCTTCTAATGATTAATCGTGCAGCTCTAGCTGCAATAATGATTAAATTGTTTAATTGAAGTTTATACATAGTTTCCATGACAGATTTCAAGATAAATCCTTTAATTACTACTGGAGCTGCCAGTTAACCAAGTTTCAAATTATTATTATAAAGCAAGCACAAAGTATGCAAAAGCGGCAGCCCTTCCGTCGCACACAGTGTCCGAATTCACTCACTCGTTTTCATTCACTCCATCAAGTGAACTATATTAGTGGAGTAATGTAGGGAATAGTGAATTATGGTATGGGGGGATTTGGGACACGAAAGCTGTGCAGACAAGACTGTGTGTGAGTACGCAGAAAATGTAGTATACCCAAGCCTTAATGGTGTTGATATTGTAGTGTTGCGACTCTGGTGTAGTTCATTTAGCTTATGTTTAGCTTTTTCTTCTGGCGATTGTATTTAGTCGTATTAATGTTTTGTCATTTGTGCCCTATCATGATAAACAAAATGTTTAGGAATCATACATTTTTGTTGGTCACAGAGCTTATTTTCTGCAATAATCCAAAATCCCGTTGGGTTTTTGTCTGAACCAGGGTGATGCAAACTGAAGTAAGGCCTAGAAAAATCTGCCATCCCTCCAGCACTTTAAAAGAAATACAAATAGCGTTTAACCATGCAAAAGTCTTTAAAGCAATTTGATCTCTTTGGCCATTATGGGATAGTTTGGGGTTTTAGCAAAATTAATAGCTTAAATAAGCCTTGAAAAACCAACTACTATAAAACTGACTACAGGCAAAAGAAAGATATGAGTGTTTAATCAAATATGTATTAGCATGAAGCCAAATCCGAATGCTAAATGGATAAACGTTTACATTTATTCATTTAACAGACACTTTTATCCAAAGTGCCTCACAAATGAGGCATTATGCAATAAGAGCGATTCATCCAGGGACACAGAAACATGATTATCGATACATTTTAGTTGAATTTGCAGCTTATTCTGGTCAAGACCTCCCCACTTAAACTGGAAGAGACCATCTGACTGAGCAACCAATCACATTTAGCTTTTTTAAGTTATAAATTAGAGTAATGCCAATCATTTTCCAACTTTCATTTTCAGGAGGCACATATCTTGCGTGATGATTTCATTTCACAGAAATGTCTTTCTCCCTTTGAGTAAGTTGATTTGTTCTAAACAACATTTCTATTAAAATGTCAATCCAAATGTGTTCTTTATGCACAAAGAAGGATAAAAGGGATCAAAGCTTGTATGTATAAATAATTCATCCTCAAAGTGAAGAGAATAAGTGCGATTCCTCCCTCCTGTCACTCAAACCTCCTGAGAAAAACAAGCGGCGTGAGAGTTCAGAGAGTAACAGGCAGAAGAACATCAAACGTACAAAAATATCCCGTCTTAGATAAGCAATTAATTAATGAACATCCAGTTATTCTGCTTCCCTGCTATACAATTTAATAAACAGTTAAAAAGGCCTTACGATGATAGAGTTTTATGTATTGAGAACATACTGTATGTGTGTATATGATAGAACACACAAACACACACACACACACACACACACACACACACACACACACACACACACACACACACACACACACACACACACACACACACACACACACACACACACACACACACACACACACACACACACACACACACCTAGTGTATATATCTATGCACCAGTCTGCGCACACGTCAGATCAGATCACTTGGACATGGCTGTGTATAAGCGGTAAAAACGATATAAATACTGTTCGTTTTCTCACACAAACCGCTCGTTTCGTGTCTTAGGCCATCAATGTGTACTTACGATGGGGAATTGTTTAATTTGGACGACGGGGAATTGTTTTAATTTGGACTCTGTGCATGCTCTTTGAGACAGTGACCATCGACCTGCATTATATGACTGACAGACAAGAACGGTTTGACCTAAAAATATCAAAATTGAAACTACTGCGGAAAAAAAGACACCTACATCTTGGATGCCCTTGAGGTAAGCTAAAACATACCAAAAATTAATTTCAAAGTGAACTATCCCTTTAACACGAATTTGTTGATAAGTTGAATTTGATATAATATACAGTTCCCTTTCGTTGTCACTCCGAGTTACGTCGGATGACGACGAATGGGGTTTCGCTTAGAAAGCCTGTCATCTTCGAGTATATAAAACGAGCCAATGGCAATGAAATGCCATGGGTCTGCGGAATTTGCATAGCGTAAGTCCGCCCCACCCTGGGGGTATATAAGGAAGTACGCTGGCAACATGCAGATATGTTTTCGCTTCGGAGCCAAGAGTTTTCTTCACTCCTACAAGCTATTCTGTATCATCTTCACTCTACGAGACGAGCGGCTCTTCAGTGTGTTTGTGTGACGGCGTGTTCCAGCGAGATCGCATTGCCTGCTGCTGATCTGTGCAGTGATCTGCCGACAGTGTGTGTGTTTCTCCCTGGGCGCTTCAGCACTCTGCTGAGCTTTTCCTCTCTCTAAAAGAGCTGCACGCGGCACGTCTTTTTCAAGACGGTTCGCCCGTGTATTTACTGGATGTGGGCGCGTGATTCATCTGCCTAACGGTCACGAGCGCTGTTTCGCGTGTTGGGCTTATTCACGCTCGGCAGCGCTCGTGGATGAGTCACGTTTTCTTTGCGGGAACGTGACCATCGCGATGTTTATAGATCGAGACTCAATGATCTCCGTGTGGGTAGAGTCCCCTCTGCCACACCCCAATCTATCTCTTCCTCGAGAGGGGATACTTTGGCTGGTGGCCAGGGTGATCTGAGGGTTACAGTGTGGCATAATACCGACGAGCATTCCTCGGGCCACGCCCCCCTCCACATCGCAAACCGTGGGGCTTCCGTGTGTGCCTGGTTTCTCTCGGGGACCCAGTGTTTTCATTCGGGGCTCCAGCGGGTGGTGTCATGTCACTCACAGCATCACAAGGCGGGCTTGATTCCTCTGGAAATGAGGATTCGACTGCGTTGCCTCCCTCTGGAGTGTCAGCGTTAGTCGGGTCAGATCCAGAGCTGATGGCCATGCTTTCCCGGGCAGCTGAAAGCATCGGCAGGAGTGGCGCCGCCCTCCCCCCGAGCGCTGTAGGCTTCCCGGATGTGCATCAGGACGCTTCCGGCCCGCGGGAGTCCACATGACTTTTCGCGGCCCGCGGGCGTCCTCCGCCTTCGCTGCACTCGATCGCGTGGCGATCATGGGCTGTATGTTCTCTGTCACTATCGTGGCACAGGCATGCAGTGCTGTGTGTCGCCTTCGCCTTCGAGGCAGTGCGGACTCGGGAGTTCTGTCAGAACCGGCCGCAGTGGAACGCTAGTCCTTCCCTGGCCAACACTGACAGAACGCGGAAACTCGACCACGCCCCCTTGCTGGGACGCTATGCCTCCCATGCCCGGCTTGGTCGTTCCGCCGCGCACACTACTGACCTCGCTCTCGGGCGACATCGGTACCTGCGTGATCCTGGGTCAGGTGGTGTCCACTAGAGTGGTCCAGACATGGGCTCAGCCAGGTTGATGTGAGGGGGTCTGAGAATTCATTTTCTCAGCTCCCTCATGCCCCAGGCTGGGCTCCTCGGCGGTGTGGTTGAAGACTGTACCCTACAGTTTTTGACCCCCCCCAGAAGCAGACTGAGGCCTTCTGCACCGACGGTCATCCGTCCGTGCGGTCTCCTTAGTCTGCTTCCCGCCGACGCCGCTTCCATGCGGCTCCTCCCCTCGACCCTTCCCGGCCCGAGCATGAGGAGGTCGCTGGAGGCTGGCACCGCCTGTCCTTGCCCTTAGCCGGCTAACACCTGGCTAAGCAGCACTCCTGAGACAGGTAGCCTGGAGTTAGGGCTCAGTTCTTTCAGGAGCTGGTAGCAGGACCACTCCTTCCCCCGGTGGAGGGCTGGGTGAGAATCTCATTCAAAAGAACTGATGCTCTTTCTCTGAGCCCCAAGAGGCTATAGATGACAGCACGCGCCGCCCACGGGCCACGCTCCTCTCATCCCCCTCGGTCGCCAGACCCCTGCCAGAGCACGCCCCCGTGGGACGCTGGTCCTCCCCTGGCCTCCTCTGGCAGGACGCGGCTAATGACCGTGCCCCCGCACAGGGCCGCTATGCCACCCTTGCCTGGGCCGGTCATTCCGCCTCGCTGCACCTCCGACGGTACGTCTGTGGTTCGCTGGCGCAGTTTCTGGAGGCCTGGCTAGAGCCTCCTAGACTGTCCCGCCGGGTCGCGAGAACCATCAGGCTCGGCTACGCGATTCAGATCGCGCGGTCTCCTCCCTGCTTCTGGGGAGTCCGCTTCACTATGGTCGGTGGCAATGCCCCTGTCATGAGAGCGGAGGTCGCCACCCTACTGGCGAAGGGTGCGATCGAGATTGTCCCTCCAGCCGAAATGAGGTCCGGCTTCTACAGCCCTTACTTCATTGTACCGAAGAAAACCGGTGGGTTACGACCAATCCTGGACCTGCGTGTCTTGAACCGCTCCCTTAAGAAGGATGCCGTTCAAGATGCTCACGGCCAAACGCATTTTCGAATGCGTGCGGCCGCAGGATTGGTTTGCAGCGATCGACCTGAAGGACGCCTACTTCCATGTCTCCATTCTTCCTCAACACAGACCGTTCTTACGGTTTGTTTTCGAGGGGCAGGCATACCAGTACGCGGTTCTCCCTTTCGGGCTAGCCCTGTCTCCTCGCGTCTTTACGAAGGTCGTCGAGGCAGCCCTTGTTCCCCTTCGGGAACACGGGGTTCGCATCCTGAATTATCTCGACGACTGGCTGATCCTAGCTCACTCTCGAGACCAGGTTTGCGAACACAGGGACCTAGTGCTCCGGCACCTAGCTCGTCTGGGCCTTCGGGTCAACTGGGAGAAGAGCAAACTCTGCCCCGTGCAGAGGATCTCTTTTCTCGGTATGGATATCGACTCGGTCGCCATGTGCGCGCAGCTTACGAGCGAGCGCGCGCAGTCACTACTGACTTGCCTTCGTCAGTTCGAGGGCAAGAGTGCGGTCCCACTGAAACAGTTTCAGAGGCTCCTGGGGCATATGGCATCCGCAGCCGCAGTAACGCCGCTCGGATTGCTTCATATGAGACCGCTTCAGCTTTGGCTTCGCGATCGAGTCCCGAGGTGGGCATGGCAACACGGCACGCTCCGAGTCCCAGTGACTCCAGCCTGCTGTCAGACCTTCACCCCGTGGGCGAACCTCAATTTTCTACGGGCCGGAGTGCCCTTAGAACGAGTTTCCCGGCATGTTGTTGTGTCAACAGATGCTTCCAACACGGGCTGGGGCGCCATGTGCAATGGTCATGCTGCCGCGGGCTCCTGGACAGGACCCCAGCGCCTTTGGCATGTCAATTGCCTCGAGTTGCTGGCTGTACGTCTCGCCCTGCACCGCTTCCATGCGCTGCTCAGGGGCCAGCACGTACTAGTCCGATCAGACAATACCGCAACAGTAGCGTACATCAACCACCAGGGTGGTCTACGCTCCCGCCGTATGTCGCAACTCGCTCGCCACCTCCTCATATGGAGTCAGAAGCATCTGAGGTCGCTTCGAGCCATTTATATCCCGGGACACCTGAACCAGGCGGCCGACGAGCTGTCTCGAGTTCGGCCTCTCGCTGGAGAATGGCGACTCCATCCCCAGACGGCCCAGCTGATTTGGGATCAGTTCGGCGACGCACAGGTAGACCTGTTTGCCTCCCACGACTCGTCCCATTGCGACCTGTTTTACTCCCTGACCGAGGGCACGCTCGGCACGGATGCACTGGCGCACAGCTGGCCGCGGGGCCTACGCAAGTATGCGTTTCCCCCAGTGAGCCTTCTTGCGCAGACCTTGCGCAAGATCAGGGAGGACGAGGAGCAGGTGATATTGGTTGCCCCGTATTGGCCCAACCGCACCTTGTTCCCAGAACTAGTACTCCTCGCGACAGCACCTCCCTGGCCTATTCCTCTGAGGAAGGACCTGCTTCTCAGGGACGGGGCACCCTATGGCACCCTAATCCCGATCTTTGGAACCTCCACGTGAGGCTCCTGGACGGGACGAGGTAGGTTTGAGTACCCTACCACCAGCGGTGGTGGCTACCATCACTTCCGCTAGAGCATTGTCCACGAGACATGCCTATGCGTTGAAGTGGAACCTCTTCGTCAACTGGTGTTCTTCTAACATCAAGAACCCACGAAATGCCCGATCAGTGTCGTGCTTTCCTTCCTGCAAGAAGGGTTGGAGCGAAGGCTGTCTCCCTCCACCCTGAAAGTGTATGTTGCCGCCATTGCCGCACATCACGAAGCAGTTGATGGTAAGTCTCTGGGAAGGCACGACCTGATCGTCAGGTTCCTGAGGGGAGCGAGGAGACTAAATCCTCCTCGTCCTCCCTTCGTACCCTCTTGGGACCTCTCAGTGGTTCTAACTGCCCTGCAGAGTGCTCCATTTGAGCCTTTACAGTCAGTGGAGCTTAAGTTCCTGTCAATGAAGACAGCGCTCCTGGTTGCATTGGCCTCCATCAAGAGGGTAGGGGACCTGCAGGCATTTTCGGTTGACGAAGCGTGCCTGGAATTCGGGCCGGCTAACTCTCACGTGATCCTGAGACCCCGGCTTGGATACGTGCCCAAGGTTCCTACCACACCCTTTCGAGACCAGGTAGTGAACCTGCAAGCGCTGCCCTTGGAGGAGGCAGACCCAGCCTTGGCACTGCTCTGTCCAGTACGCGCCCTCCGTGCTTACGTAGACAGAACGCGGTGTTTCAGGACCTCAGACCAGCTCTTTGTCTGTCATGGTGGGAAGCTGAAGGGAAAGGCTCTCTCAAAGCAAAGGTTATCCCACTGGATAGTGGATACCATTGCTTTGGCATACCAGCAGCAAGGTCGTCCGTGCCCCCTTGGTGTGAAAGCCCACTCCACACGTAGTGTGGCTTCCTCTTGGGCTCTAGCGCATGGCGCCTCGCTAACAGACATTTGTAGAGCTGCAGGCTGGGCGACACCCAACACATTCGCGAGATTCTATAATCTCCGAGTAGAGCCAGTTTCTTCTCATGTACTCGCTTCAACCAGCCGGTGCTAGATTCTGCTCAGGTGTCTTCGCTTGCTCGCCATTCCTCTCCACGGACGGGATACGTGCGATATTTCTCTCAGGTGAGTCTGATAAGCTCTGAGTTTCCTCCAGCACTGGTTACATCAACGCCTGAGTTATGCCAATCTGCCATAACGCAGCTTTTGCGCTTGACTAGGTGCCTCCATGTGCATGGTTCCCCCTCTGGGCGACCCCCACATGTGTATTCCACTGTAAGTCTCCTTGTGAGCGTGTGTCTTTCCCTTGGCAAGCCACCTTGCCACCCCTGGGGTTTAAAATTCCACCTGCGGCTGGACACCCCAGTGATTTTCCATATGCAGCCCTCTGGGTCATATGTGTATTCCAAGTCCCCCCCTTCGGGTTGGGCATGATTGCATATTTCCACTGAGATATGCTTCCCAGTGTACCTTGGTTTAATCCTGTGTTAAGTAGGAGTCCTTCGTCCGTGCCAGTCTCACGACAGGGAGCTCACACTTACGCAGGGCACTGGAAGACAGTCGGGAGGTGGCGTGATTACACTGGGAACCCCATTCGTCGTCATCCGACGTAACTCGGAGTGACAACGAAAGGGAACGTCTCGGTTACGTATGTAACCCTCGTTCCCTGAGTAGGGAACGGAGACGTTACGTCTCCCTGCCACTTCCGCTGTACCGCTGGGAAACGCCTGAGTTCAGTCTCGGCTCCTCAGCGAAGACATATCTGCATGTTGCCAGCGTACTTCCTTATATACCCCCAGGGTGGGGCGGACTTACGCTATGCAAATTCCGCAGACCCATGGCATTTCATTGCCATTGGCTCGTTTTATATACTCGAAGATGACAGGCTTTCTAAGCGAAACCCCATTCGTCGTCATCCGACGTAACGTCTCCGTTCCCTACTCAGGGAACGAGGGTTACATACGTAACCGAGACGTTTTCAGTCTATAAAGAAGTCATTCATAAAAATATCTATATGGCTGTTTTCCCCCATGGTGTCAAAATGTCAAAATTGTGAAAATGCTGAGTGGCTATAGTAACTTTGGAAAACCACTAGCCACAGTGGCTGGTGAGCAAAAAAGTTAATGTCAAGCCCTGTATATATATTTACGGGGCTGTTGAATGCTTGAATCTGATTGGTTGATGAATGTTCTAAGGTGTGCAATTATTTTCAGGGAAACGCACGACTAAAGTAGTTCCAGGCAGGTTTTGACCACATTACATATCACTTCGCCAAATGATTTCAGTGATTTCAAAGGTCGTTACAGCTGACAACAGCAGAAGAACCAAAACCCACAACGACACTGACCAAGAAAATAAATATAGTAAACAGAATAAAAACGACAAATGTTTTTTTGTGAGAAAATTACGTTTTATTATGTACAGAAAGCACATACTCTCTTTCTCTCTTTCTCTCTCTTTTTAACACACACGCACAGTACGGACACACACTCGCACAGAAACGTGTTGTCAGCGCTGCTCTGACGATTTTATCAGTAAAATATTTTAACAACTTTAAAGCTACATGACATTTCTCACTAGCGAGGGAATAACAGCACTGTTCTTGAAGCAGATAAACTTACAGTTTCGCTATTAGTAGTAGAGTATTGCTGCAACGGAGGCTTGGGATTAGATGCGTAAGAAATTAGTTCCCCACCGAATAGTGTTTTAATGACAAATGTCTTGAAATACATTATCTGAACAATGTCTTGAGGTGTGGTAACCGTATAGTATAATCGTAATAAGCCATTGAATTATTAAGCCGTTGAAAATAATGCTTCGCATCATGGCCGCATTACTATCTTGGTGTGCATTCTTTTTCTTACACACACACACACACACACACACACGCACGGACGCACACACACACACAAACACACACATATATATGTATATATTTGTGCTTGTATTTATTTGAAAATGCCACGTTTATTTCAGTGGTTATTGCTGATTTTATTATACTCTTCTACTGAACATTACTTTTGTTATTTTGGTAAATTGTTGATGATGAAACGGATGAAAAGGATGTGTAATAAAAAACTGAATACTGATCAATAAAAATGATTGAATATGAATTCGTATATCAGCAGCACAGTGAGCACATTGATTTGTTAGGCATGTAATGTTGTTCATTTATTTAATGATGAGCACTGTTCACCCTCAGGACAATAAATGTTCTTTTCCAGGCTTATCCACAGTCTTTAATCTTAAATGTCAATATCCACTTTTCATCTCCTTCTGTAATTCATAAAACAGAAATGTAGGTGTGATTTTATTATTCTGTGCTGAACAATCTTCGGCTATTACAAACTTTTTTTAAATCTGCGTCTCCAGTATTATACCTACACTTTTCCCTTTCGAACTAGCAGAGAAAAACAACAGACTCACAGTAGATAATCATCTGTTGTGCTGAGTAAAAGAAAACTGATCTTCACAAAAAAAAACTACAACTACAATAGTTTGTCATGAGTTTGTTAACTTTGTCTGACAGTTAGGGCCCTATTTTAACGTTCTGAAACGCAAGTATCAAGCGCGAAACGCAAGTAACTTTGTGGGCGGGTCTTGGACGCTGTTGTTTTTAACCGGCGGGATAAATGACTCTTGCGCTCGACGCAAATCTAAAATGGGTTGGTCTGAAGTAGCTTCATTACTCATAGGTGTGGTTTGGGCATAACATGAAATAAACCAATCAGAGTGTCATCTCACATTCCCTTTAAGAGCAGGCGCGCTTGTTCCATGGTGGATTGCTATTATAACGGCGGGTTTGTAATAATAATTTGGGTAAATGTGTAAGCTAGATTTATGCCTATTTTTTCACATCTTCATGGACACCACAATGATTTCCCTCGTGTGGTAATATTTTTCCTTGTAATTATGTATGGTTTACAAAAATGGCAATTGCTGCGTCTGTGTAGATGAGAGAAGCAAAGTGTATGCGCGTTGTGCACACGCTACATTATGGCCAAGCATGCGTCATTATGACCACAGACTTTAGACTAGGTTTTTCCTGGTCAGTGGCGGAATTGTCAAGCCAACATAATAAATTCTTTAAGAGTAAATTGAACAAATGCATTAGTCAGAAAACTGCCAAAGAGTAAAAAAACAACAACAAAAAACAACAACAACATCCAGTGTTTTGCCTGATGGGAAATCTGAAACTGGCTAGAAATGACATTTTCACTGGACATTTTGCTGTAGGGTAGTAAATAGTTTTTTCGATGTGACTTTATTAACGTTTAATAAACATTCATAATATTTTTGTTTCTACATTTTGGTCCATTTATATTCTGGGTGGTTCTTAATCGTTGCTTGAGTGGGTTTGTTTGAATCACTAACTCTGAGAATAAGCAATAGTGATTGTAGCCTTAGTAAACACCACTAATGAATAAATATTGTTCTGAGTTGCTCATTAATAATAATCAGCAACTATAACAAGTTTAATTGTGCTTGCTTTGCATTTTAGTAAATGCTTCTCATCCGGACAATTATGCACTTTGCTTCTTTGTAATTTCGTCTGGAGCGAGCTTGATTTGTGCAATTTATTCAAGCGATTGAAGAGATAAACACATTACTTTTTGTGTAATTGAAAAAGAAAAGAAAAAAGAAACCTTTTATATTAACATCACACTCGTATCAGGATACCAAAAGCCACAAGTCTGCTAAACCTCTATTTGGATTTCATATTTGTTTTAGTTCAGAAGTCACATGATATTCTAGTTACTATATGGCTGTGATGCTTCAATGTTGTTCGTCATGCAACAGATTTGAGGGATATATTTTGAGTAGCATAGGTTTTGTGGTTGGAGTTAGAGTTTGTTCAGATCAATAACTCTATTATGAGCAGTAGTGACTTGGTAAACAAAAATACCTGATTAAAATGAATGTAGAAGCAATTCAGAGAAGACTAACCCCTGAGAGCAAAGTCTTGATCTTTCTATCAGTCGTGTTAATCACTGTGGTGGATAAAGTGATGAAAGTATCTACTCTGTATTCACCAAACACATCCAGCTCAGATAATCGCTCTCTCTCATGCTCTCCAGAGCCCCGATTAATGCAGGGATTGTGATTATACCAGTCATTTCACCTTCAGCGCTCACGGATTAACTCAAGGTGAAGACAATGTCAAACCGTTCGGTTCAGGATCAGTGTATTCCTGGAAAAAACATCTGATTTGACCTATGCATACGCAGAAATATCAGAATACAAGTCTTGAGGTTCAATCCTTAATGGATTGACATTGTCTTCACTTTTGCAAATGCAGTAGCCTAAGGTTATTTTAAAGGGGTGGTTGAATATGATTTCACTTTTTTAACTTTAGTTAGTGTGTAATGTTGCTGTTTGAGCATAAACAACATCTGCAAAGTTACAACGCTCAAAGTTCAAAGCAAAGAGAGATATTTGCTTTTAAAGAAATTGCTTTTTAAGAACTACAACAAACGGCTGGTAGAGACTACACCACATTCCTCCCGGGTTAGTGACATCACCAACCCTAATATTTACATAAACCCCACCCCCTGAACACGATTTATAGATTATCAAGACAGAATATGCTAATCAATGACTAGAAGATAACTACACATAAGCTACATAAATTCATCAACTAACCATTCAGAAATGTCCTGTTGCTTCTACATGTTGCCACTTCTTCTTGAGTCTCTCCATCTTTCTGGTTTCGGTTTGCACATAAAAAGGCTAAAGGTTTTTGAAATTTCCAGTCCATGTCTGTGTGAGGTAAAAGGACACAAACTCTTGAAGCCCCGCCCCCTATGCCGGGAGCAGCAGCTCATTTACATTTAAAGGGACAGACACAAAAACGGTGTGTTATTGCTCACCCTCAAAAAGTGACAACTTTAACATGCTATATAAAAATATCTGTGAGGTATTTTGAGCTAAAACTTCACATACACACTCTGGGGACATCAGAGACTTATTTTACATCTTGTGAAAAGGGCATTATACCACTAGCCTGGGAAAACCCAGACTACTTCCGGCGAATTTTAATTCTCTCTCCTGGATAGTCTGGAGAAGAGCCCATTCAAACTCATTTCTGTGCCGCCGAAATCGCGGCACCAATCAGAAACGTTTGGGGAGGGATTTACATGATGACGACAGCGCAGCGACGCTGAAGGAGATTTCATTACAAAGATGGATGCCGCCGTGGAACATCACTGTTCGAATCATAGACAGTATATAAACGAATCAGTTATCGCGTCTGTTTTGAGCGATTTAAACTTACCGTTTTCGTTAAAACCGGAGCAAAGAACAACACTCGAAGCATACGTCATCTCCTTCATGATCTGATTGGTTTTATGACTATTCAATTGCGCCCAGAGGAATTTGAGCTACGTCGGTTGGTGACGCCCCTTTGGAAATGATTTGTCTACATAGCTTCGCCAGACCCTACACTCAGTTTCAACTGAGAAGGGTCTGGTTTTAACCAGGCTATTATACCACCCCTTTAACTCTTATTTGGAGCAAACAGTTTACACTATATTGTTCAAATTTTTAAGGTCAGTTTAATTTTATGTTCTTGAAAGAAGTCTCTTCTGCTCACCAAGGCTGCATTTATTTGTTCAAAAATACTGTGAAAACAGTAATATTGTGAAATATTATTACAATGTAAAATAACTCATTTCTATTGTAATATATTTTGACATGTAATTTATTCCTGTGTGATCAAAGCTAAATTTTCAGCATCATCATTACATCAGCTCGAGAAATATCTCTTATTATAAATGTTGAAAACAGTTGTGCTGCTTGATATTTCTGTGGAAACCGTGATACATTTAGTGTTTCATCATACTTTGATGAATAGAAAGATCACAAGAACAGCATTTATTTGAAATAAAAATCTTTTGTGACTTTATAAATGTATTTACCATCCGCTGTGATCAATTTAATGCATCTTTGCAAAATAAAAGTATGAATTTTTATTTTTTTTACAAAAATATTTTGAATGGTATCATCCGTATAATGTTAACACTGTAGTATCACGTGACTGTATAGTTATATGCATATGCACATTGTATGTATAGTGTTGTATGTATAGGAGGTGCATGTATAATCTTTGCTAACTGGTGTAGAATCTGACATGTGGTTTTGTAACTCAAACATTTGTATGACATGCTTTTCAGAGTTTTATTCATGAGGCCTCTGGAAATAATGGCAAACGTCAACATATTTTAGAATAACGCAGGAGCAGCTTTTCTCCAGACGGCATCCAGCTAATCGAATCAGATGAAAGTTGAATGTTTAATTCGGATTGAGGCTCACGCTGTGTGGATGACAGCCAGTCTCACACCGCAGCATTACAAACCACACATTTACACATTTATTAACATCAAATGAGCAAATGTGTCATTACTCTGACTAGAAGCATAATGCAAAGCTCTCTGCGTGTTTTCAAGGTCAAAGCTGATCTCAACCAATACAGACTAATGCAGAATCATGTCTTCAGGCTGAGAAAAGGCTCCTCGACCATAATAGACATTAATAAGTTTGACACATCTGTGGCTGCTAGTGAAAATCTTCTGTTCTAATGTTGTAAAACCACATCGCCATAATATTTTTTGTTAAAACACTCCAAATTAAATAATTCAGACATTTTAAATATATGAACGTGTTTTGTCACATTTTGCCATCAATATTTTAATGGAAAAGTTGCGGCAGACACATTTCTGGCTGAGGATCTGGAACGACTTTCCTTCCGTCAATCGGATTCATTTTGTCTGCACATCAGGATTTAGACGCAACCAACAGGATCAATTAATTATAGACAATTAGTGTATGTGCATCCGTATCTTTTACTGCTCTTTAACAACAGGGGTCAAACGCAGCGCAGCGTAACATGGCTTGTGCCAATTTTAAAAGAAATTGTGAACGTGAACAGTTTGCCAGAAATGTCTTTGGATGGGTGAAAGGATCTGCCAACAGCTTAAGAGGCAATGTGCAATTAAGCCCGAGAAATTCATTAAGCAATGGAGAAGAAACTCTTCTGAGGGATATGAATTCAGATTTTGATGCTACATTAATATTAAAGGGGTCCTATAGTGTCTAATGTTGCTGTTTGTGAATTAAACTGTCCAGCGGGAGTTCTTCTCTATATCAGTGTCAGTGTTTCTGAACTCCTGAAACGCCTCCATTGTAGTCTTGAGTTTCTTCCGGGAACAAACACGTCACAATATTCCTCATTTGAATAATTAATATGCAGAATAAAGGAGCGGGGCCTGGTTGGGTTAGTTAGTAGTGTGTTAAACTGGTGGTTATGGTAAGGGGCGGGACATTTCCGAAACACACTCGAAGCGCTTGACCAATCACAACACACTGATCCAGCCGACCAATCAGAGCACAGTGTGCTTGTCAGAAGGAGGGGCTTCATAGAGACAGGAACTAAACAGGGGTGCGTTTCCCAAAGCATCGTTAGCCAACTGTGGTCGCAAGTTTCGTCATTATCATCATAGTTCAACGAGTCGAGTGTTTCCCGAAAAAAATAGTTCCAACAAACATTCGCAAACAGCATCGCAAAGTGTGTGTTTGGAACGACAGCGTCGACCTGTGGTTAGAAGAGTAGTTTCTAGTTTGCATGACATGTGGACTCAATAAATCCTTATCTTGAGCAAAATAAGCAAGCTGACATTCAGTACAATCTGTGTCTTTTATTTAGAATACATTCAAATGTCATTTACATTGTTTAGTACGTAAGAACGAGCCTATGATCGAATGAGAAATAGTCCTCAGATGTCATGTCTGTAATTTATAGCTAAACATCTATAGCATTAATTCAATCTCAAACAGATTCATTAAAATAAGTTATTACTCCACCACGTGCGTGACATCATTAACCAACCTGGTTGGACGACCAATTTGCGACATTACGGTTTCGGGAAATAGTCGTGACTATCTGGTTGATTTCTTCAACTTTACATTGTAATATGGTAGTTAAACAGCGAGTTACGTCATTGTACGGGAAACACATCCCAGAGCGTTACTGACAGACTGGGAAGAGAAGAGCCGCAACAATGGAGAATATGGGAAAAATGTTGTGTTTTTTTAACATTTAAGCATGAAAACCTATTCTAGTAGAGCCTAAAAACAAAATCAAGGCTTTGAAAAACAGCACAATAGCTCCCCTTTAAAGCTCAAAAGATAACTCTACTAACAAATCATCCTGTTTCCCCACACAGGGACAGTGGAGTCTTCCGACATGCGTCCCATGATCACTTCATGATCCTCGTCTCTCTTCAGCTGGAATTACTGTGGCTTTAAAAGGAACTCAAGGACGAACTGGGGATCTAATGTGCATTTATCTGCATTTGACAGGTGATTGAAGATGGTGAAAAAATCAGAATTACCTGAATATACTTCTGAAGTTTTGTACCTTTTTTGAAGTTTGTACCTTTTTTTGGTAGTAGTTTATTATTTAAACCAGCATAAATGCAGTATAACAAATATAATCTTGATGTAAACATACATTTATAGAAAAGTTGATAAAAACGGGAATACCATAGCATATTAAATATAATATAATATAATATAATATAATATAATTAATATATAACCCCCCATATTAGCATATTAAATATAATATAATATAATATAATATAATATAATATAATATAATATAATTAATATAATTAATATATACCCCCCGAATTAAAAACCCTTAATGACCATTAAATATTTTATTAATTATATATATAGAAAAACACCCTTATAGAAAAAAAAAATCAATTAGGCATATTTTTCTATTAACGTGCGTGTTCGTGTCTTCTGTCTTTTTCACCGTTGTGCTGCTTCATTAAATGCCTCACACACCATCTTTGTTTTTGATAATTATCCAAGGCGTCAGTCATTAATTATCCACTCATTTGCATTTGTGCAGGCAAAGCCCTTTCCCGATCAACGCGCATCTGCCTGTGTGCGAGTAAAATAATGACAAATGTTTTTGAAACAAAAAAGCTTGTTGAATTGCACTACTTGAAAAAATATGCATGGCATTAACCCTAAAAAAATAAAAAAATTAGGGCTTACATTTTTATGGGCTGAAATTCAACATGGTTATGTATTTAAGCTGTGAATATTTCAATTCAAAACATTTCACAGACGTTTTCATTATTAAAAATTCAATAATCCATAATTCACCTTTCAGATTTCACTTTCAAAATGTTCATTCTGTTTAAAAATACAACCATATGCCTGTCAAACGACACAAGCGTTCACGCGCTGGATGAGTCAGTGCTGCTGAATCTGTGACAGCTGACATATCATTCAATGAATGCAGATTTTTCTTTTCTTTGAAAATCAAAGGCATAATGAGGGGAATGAGTGCCATTGGGAACCTCTATATGAGAGGAAAAAAAATGCATGGAACTGAAAGATGATTGTATAGACTGACACCTTCAGCATGTCAACATTATTTTTTGTCTTGTCATAGAGTTATTGTGATGTGGTGTATTTACTAGTAAAACAGAATATTCTGGGAGAAAATCACCATAAAGGCAGTATAACAAATACCATCATGAGATAAACACTCATTAATAGAAATGTTGATAATAGAAGAAATATTAGAGATAGCAATATTAAATGGCTATATATATATATACACACACGCACACACACACACACACACACACACACACACACACACACACACACACACACACACACACACACACACACACACACACACACACACACACACACACACACACACACACACACACACACACACACATATGTATACACATTTATTAGTATATAGATATTCTCAATGTCACAATACTAAAAAATAATCGTAATGCTCATAAAATATTTAATGGTCCTTAATTTTATATATACATACGTAAATTATACAAGTAGTAAAGTATAAAATGAAGGACCATTAAATATTTTATGACCATATACGATTATTTTTTGGTATTGTGATGTTTTTTGATATATATATATATATATATATATATATATATATATATATATATATATAATATAATATAATATAATATAATATAATATATGATGTATGTATGTATGTATGTATGTATGTATGTATGTATGTATGTATGTATGTATATAATTTATATAAAATTATTTTAAGTTATTAATATAATATAATAAATAAATATGAAAAAACAACAACATGGCTTTGATATCACAAAACTACATGCACTGATGGATCATAGCTAATATCAACAGGAACATGCATTGTTTTATTAAATCTGATTGCAGTGTTTGTGATGGTGACTGATTTGAGTGTTAATAATCTGCACAACATCACAGACGGAACGTGTTCCTGATGCAAAATCTGCTTCATCCTCTGAGACAAAACGCAGACAGATCTTTCTGTACCAGTCCATCAGAAACAGAAGACAGAGAGAGAGAAGTTCCCGTTCCTTCCAGAACATTCACAGGAGACACATAGTGATCACTACACCGGCTTTAACTTAAAACATAAGAGTGAAATATACAAACAAAAACAAGAACATTAAAAATAGACCCAGAGCTGTGTGCTCACAAGCCCTCGGAGATCAAGAAGAATAACTATATTTGTACTTTTTCTGAAGAAAGGTGGATCTGCCTGTGCAGAGATGCTACACTGGTTGGCATGTTGGATGGTGTTGTGGAGTGAACTACACGAGTTTTGTCCTGATTTGCAGTCTGGATGAGTCAATAGTTGCCGAATGTCTTGTCCAATGTCCAATAGTTGAATTGCGTAGTTTATGATGAGCACAGACTCCGAATCTTTAGCTTTAGATTATGATCCCATCCTGTCGGAGGATATCAAAACGTGTTTGATATTTTGAGCCGATTTTAGAGCACGTATCGTAGTGTATGACGCGTCGCTACTGAAACCGAAGCTGTCCTCTATCGGCCAGAGTTGCAATAAAATACAATACTCGTGTTCTGTTAATTTACTTTTGTATTGTTATTGTATTAGTAACAAATTAGCCTTGGTCAATCATTTTATCCCTTAAAACTCATCTCTGATCACCAAAATGACACCAAAAATCCTTGAAATAAAAAATTCTTCATGCCTTAAAATATATTGAATGTAACTAGACACCCTTGCCTCATTTAGTATACGCGGTTCTATGAATATGCAAATGAGCCCCGCCTCCACTCACTCACTCAGCTCAGAGATCCACTGGTTGACGATCACACGTTGATCTGATTGGTTACAAGGTAGTTTGTGACGTCAGAAACACCAGCGATTTCAAACCGTGTTTTTGAGACTGTCTTTTTATCACTGCAGTTTTAAGGAGAAAATACTCAGCAATGCTGTCGACTTATGAATTTACACATGGTTTGTCTTGAAGCATATTAAAAACACCACACAGACATATAAACAACATTAAAAGCTGGATTTTCACCACAGGGGGACTTTAATGTTTGCTTCATCAGCACAGATAAAACAACTGACTGCGCCGCTCTCTAACTCCCGCTGTAATCTGTAGAGTTCATACTAACTGCTTCTACCCTCTCAAGACCGCATCCAAATGCACTTGGCTTGTTTTCTCTTTTGTGACTCAGAACAACATTTGCAACAACTAGGCTACTGCGGTCGTCTATGTTTGTTTCATCTGTCATGCGTCTCTTAAAGGGGTGGTGTAATGCCCTTTTCACAAGATGTAAAATAAGTCTCTGATGTCCCCAGAGTGTGTATGTGAAGCTTTAGCTCAAAATACCCCACAGATATTTTTATATAGCATGTTAAAGGTGAACTAAGTAACTTTTTTTACCTTAACTGAACAGCTTCGGAGTCATTGGAATGGTTATATTACTTGTTTCGGGTTGAATGGTGGTCGTTTCGCACCCCCCTGGTGCCCGTGAGCGGAAAATACGCACTTGCAACTTTGAGCCGGCGGGCCGCCGGCCGCTGCGTCAGGAAGTCTCGCGTGATATCAGGTCTCGCGATGTAAACAATTGCTTTACGGCCAAAAGAAATCTGCTAAAATGCTGTCATTATTGCGCTCCCTCACGCTGTCCGAACCCGAATGAAGAAGACGTTTTAAAGAACGTCCCATCTGCTTTGATGTCGTTGATCTATAGCCTCTGGTGTCTGAGAATCACCAACGAGTTTTTACGACAGTGTTGTCAAATATCTATTCCGAAGCTGTGGGGGGAGCTCTAGAGAGAAACCTGCGAGCAAAAAGCGAGAATACAGCGAAGAAGTCCCGAAGCTACTGAGTGCTGCTTTAAAGTTGTCACTTTTTGAGGGTGAGCAAAAACGTACCGTTTTGTGTCTGTTCCTTTATATGCAAATGAGCTGCTGCTCCCGACACAGGGGGCGGAGCTTCAAGAGCTTGCACTCACACAGACAGCGTGTTTCTGTGTGTGTTCATTGTGTTCTGAACTATTTGAAAGTCTGCTAGTGTGTGATCCTCAGTCTTCCCAGTTTTGCCCAGTTTTTCTCTGTAAACATGTACAAAGTCGGCAAGTGTATGATGCCTAGTGTTTTAAAATCTGTTCAGATTTATAAAGTCATGTATTGAATTCCAGCCTTAAAGGGTTAGTTCACCCAAAAATAAAAAAAATATCCCATAATTTACTCACCCTTATTAATTTATGCTTCAATCAATCATAAAAGTGATCCATAAAAGTGACTAAAAGTGGATTACTTTTATGATGGATGGATGCGCTTTTTTAGGCTTCAAAATCTCAGTTACCTTTCACTCCCATTATAAAGCTTGGAAGAAGCAGGATCGTTTTAATCTAACTCTGATTGTGTTTGACTAAAGAATCAAACACAATGTGAAGAAACACACATATACACTTAGGATGGCTTGAGGGCTAAATGATGGGATATTTTTCATTGTCTTTAAGGTGTTTTGAGTGGTTGGTAGATGGTTACTTTTAAACTTTCATTTAGAACTTTGTTGTTTGATTTAGAATTATGTTGTTTAATGGTCTGTGTCTTGGTTTGTGTGTTAATATCAGTGTATGACGCTGCAGAAACTGTGCGTGTGTGTGTGAGCATGAGCGTTCCACATTGTAGATGTGTTATAGTAAAAAAAAACTTTAATTATCGATTTTATCGATTCCCCGTTCATTTCTAATGTGGGGTCTGGGGAGACTCAAACATCCTGAGTGTGACTTCTTTTTCCACACTAACATACAACCATAGACAGTATATAAACTGGACACAGCGACCCCATTGGATTCAACGGAGACAAGTGAAGTCAATTAGAAGCTCTCACTTCCTGATGGTCGAGCGTACTGCGCAGACTCACACTGAGCTTGAGGACGTAGATGTGACGTGAGTAACCCGTCTGTCTTCTAGTAGCTGTGCCAAGAGAAATCTGAATCATTCCCTTCCGAAACTTGCAGAGATGGAGAGTGTGAGTAGGAGGTGTCCATGAGCTAGGAGCAGGAGAAACTTTTGCTAAGTATTCTGATTAATTATTTTGTAATTTTGCCTCCACGTCCCCCCGATTGCCCTTGAGCTTCTCCTCCTGTCCATACGGTAATCTCTCTACTGTGCGACAGAGAGTCGCGTGGTTATGACGCAATCGTTAGCCTATTTTTACAAAAACTGCTTCTACGGGGCCATAACGTAAGATACAAGGTAATGGAGCCTTTTATACATTTTCGTACGTCGTACGTCATTGAAAAAGTGACGGTTAGAGAATGACGTCCACTTGGATGAACACCAACCGCGATCACATGACTCTTTTCCAACCACAACGATTACAGCAGTGATCATGGCTACATTCGCCCTAAAGCAAGGGCTCTCCTCTTTTTTCTTTTCTTTTTTTTTTCACCTTAAGAGACCAATGTTTTGCTGATTTTTAAAGATGCAGAAAGCAATAGCTTGTATTATCATTTCGTATGCATCCATTGCAAATCACACCATTTCTTCTTCCTTTTCGGCCGAAGCTTTTCCGGGTCAGTACGTCTACCTAGGGTTGTTTTGCCGAGTGTATAGTGTAAATGACTCTTTTAAAAGAAGATGTAAGCTGGTCATAAAAAAAAAAAAATCGGATTTCTGAATCCGGTCCCAGAAGGGGTGAAACAGACCCAGACGTGCCCGTGATTCTCCTAGAGAAAGATAATGGGAACAGATAGTCTTATAATACTGTTAAGCCGCCTACAGTTCCAGCATGTTATTTTAAGCTTTACTTCTTTAATTATATGCAATGCACCATTTTTCTCTATTCAACACTTGAATGTCTCCAAAATACAACAGAACGAACATCTTCATGAGGGAACAGATAGTTAGTGTGTCTTAGAGAAGTTCAGAGGACTCATAGGAAATATCAGTGCTCTCAGAGTGCCTGTCACGGTCCAATTATGGGCTTTTAATGATTAGTTTGAGTGACACATACAACATCTCCACTTCTGTTCTCACATATGGCAGAGCAGCAACAGCAGCCAGACGTTTAGCCGTGGCACAAACACACACACACATGTTGTGTGTAATTGTTTTTCCTAGATATGAGTGAGATCTCAGAGGTTTTTCATGAGAAAAAGACCCTAGAGCAAACTCACATCTCTTCTAGTTTCAGAAGAGATCTCAAATTGAGCTTTGCAAAGATACCAAAGTTAGAGCTCTCAATATGAGCTCAAACATTTCTTACTGTGTATCAGTGCTTTGCTATTTTTAGGAGAAACATCTGAGACTAAATTAATAATTAAATGAACCGTCAGAGCTATGAACGAGCAATTTTCCAGATTTTGGGTTCCCAATTAAGTAAAGTCTGACCACATTTGTTTTACAAAAATGACTTTAACCATTATTCATATTTGACGACACGTTGAGTTGAACATTTTATGTCATGCTCCTCTGATATTTTTCATCTATTTGCCAATATTTTATCCATCAGTATAATAGTGTAATGCTTTGTGTTTATTCATTTTTAATGTGGCATTAATATCACAAAACCCTATTTTTGAGTCCATTTTCTAGCTTTATCAAGCACTGTGTTGCAGGATTTTGGTCTTTTCTTTTTCTTTTGTCCTTGCAATGTGAAAAACAACAGAAACTGCAGTCCTGAAATCTGATCGCATGTTTTAATAAACAATACTCAACAAAATATCTCAACTTCTCAAATCCTCAGGCTCGCTTTTCTCACATTCTGTCTTTGTTTTAAATAATATAACAGTAGCGGTGTGCGTGAAATGTGAGAGCCCTGTTGTACTTGCTCAGTCTTAAATATTCCACATCCGATGTGAACATTTTAACGAGTGAATTATTTCAGCTCGTTTAAGAAAGTAAATGGACGTTAGCCAGTAAAGATCTACAGGAGGAAGACAGTATGTCTCTCCGGCTTTGATCTCTGAATCTACAGACGGATCTGGAGATTAAAAATGTCTTTCTCCGAATCATAAATTATGTACATTACCCCAGGAACTGACTAACTGAGCCATTAGATCATTATGGTTGTTAATACTTTTTCCCTGTGTATTTATAATAATAATCAGCCGCAGATGAAACATGGGCTGGTTATTATGGCACAGTGAGATGACATTTAATGCTGTACCGCAAAACATTTAATAAGCATTTTTTCAGGGAATGACACTTTACTGTAAATGGATATACACACATATACTGTACATACAGGAACATGATTCATATCAAAGGAAATGTGCATTAACCCTCTGGTGCTTTTTGCATGGTAGTCACATTTTTTTATTTTTTTTATTTTTTTACTGAAATGAATGTACTATATTTTAGTTCAATAATGTTTTTATTTATTTAATGATTTGCATTTTTAGGGGATTTTATGGTACTAAATTATATTTATGCAGTAGTTATGCATAGGAAATATGAAATTTCCAATTTAAACAGTCATACAACTTTTTAAGGACGAAAACATTTGAAAAAGTGAACTTAACACAAAACTTTGCACAAAACTACTATTTAAATTTTTAAAATCAAATATATATTTTCCAAAACACATTTTACTCTAAAGCTGCGAGAAAATCAAAGCCATAAATCTAAACAAGTTGTGCTCCAAATTTGAGGTTGATATCTATTAAAAAATGAGCTTTCGGTAAGATTTTGTTTGGGCGCAGTACCAAAAGTTTCCACTAGATTAAATTAGCTTCCCATTCACTTCCCTTTTTGACCGCGAGGAGTGCAAGTTTGACTATTTGTTTTCAAATCATGTCCATGATTTTATTTTTTTGTTCACATAGCAAGTGCCAAAACCTTTACCAAGTTTCGTACCATTCCAATGAATTAATATATAAAAAAATGTAAAAAACGTAAAAAATTTCGGTCAAAAATGACAGAAGAGCACCAGAGGGTTAGACATGATCTTATTTAGCATTCCTTGATCAACGTAACTAAAAGTGAAATTATAGGTAGACAAAAATATGCTGCATTATTATGTAAGTATGAGTATATGCTGCACGAGACTTTATTATGTTGCATGTTTAATTTAGTAAGTGAGTAAGAGTCATCTCGGAAATAAATAGTTATGTTACTTTAATTTTGAAGTAATTTTAATTTGGCTAATTATTTCTTTTGAATTGCAATGTTGGATACAGCATTCACAGATTGTTTTATTAGGTCATCGGGTATTTCATACTTGGCAAAAAAACACATAATGGTCCAATTTAAGGACTAGTTTGTCATATTTAACTCTAGAGATGATGTTTATTTCAGGTAAGAGTCGAGCAGATGAATATGATGAGAAAAACGCATGCACCAACAATCAGCTGAAAAGCTTGTTGGTAAATTCGTCACAGACTCGGTCAATTTCACACAATTGAACAGACACCAACAAATCGTTCATCATCACGGCCGCCGTCTCACTTGAGCATTTCAGAGACAAATGCGCGCGCACATACACGCATGCTAACTCGCCACCTTGATTAAATCGGGCCATTTCAGTCAGAAATCCATAATAAATTACGCAGCAGACTTCAATGCAATGTCATTGATTCCAGCCATACCGTGATAAACTACCAGCATGCGTATCACGGCTCAGAGTGATATCATTTCACCGTATCTAACCAGAAATACATCCATCTGCACTCATAGCTAGCAAGGTGATTAATTGTTATTAAAAAATGTATTGCACCCCATGCACTACTCACAATATTTTACCCTGGAACTTTTTCACGAAACTAGCTGCAGTCCAACTTAACCAAACTTAACTGTGCCGATATCATATTGTGATTCTTTTCTCCTAATGTTGCATTTATTTTTGTGTTTATTAATCTCATGTCTCACAGATGAATAAGCAGGCCGTGTTAATAAGCGTCTTTGAGAAGCGCGCTGTGCAAAAGAGATTGGAAAAGAGATTTCACACATTTGGATCTCTTTGATTCATGATGCAATAATGATACCGTGATTCATTGCAATATGTTTAATCATCAGGTAGGCAATACCCAGCTCTAGTATAGCACTGCTCCATGCATATTTAAATTATATGCAAATGAGGCTCATTATAGAATGTACTGTACACTCTCAGAATAAAGGTACAAAAGCTGTCACTGGGACAGTACCCTTCAAAAGGGTTCTAATATGTACCATTTAGGTACTAATATGTACACTTTTGATACCATTATGTACCTTTGAGGGACTAATATGCACTCTTTAGGGACAAAGGTAAAGGTTTTGAAAAGGTACGGCCACAGAGACGGCTTTTGTACCTTTTTTTTTTCTGAGAGTGTATTAGCAAATGTCAAATGCAGAGCTGTGCAAGATTCAGATTTGAGTGTGAATTTGAATCTATAATTCAAACACAGGAAGTTGAATTGGAGTGACAGGAATATATGGAGTTTTGCTTGAAAGAAATTCAACACTGGTGGTAATGCATTTGGGGGAGATGAAGTGTTCTCGAACCGTTGTCTATAAATCTGTCTTTCTGAAAACCTTCAAAACTTTAAAACAAAACTTTTTGGCTTTTCAAGTTTCAAAGTTTGTCTTATTAAAAATGACACTTTTGGGGCTTAAATTCAAATTCAATTTGGAATTCTATTCCCGGGTTGCTATACTGCAGTTAAAATTCAATTAACATGAATGTTTATGTATAATGTGCTATTTTGAAGATCAAATCAATTATGTTGTTGGAAATCACAGATCATATTGTTTCTCTCTTTTTTTTTCTCACATTTTGGCAAATGTAGTTGGATCTGGATATTGCATGCATACATAAAATGTGCATGCAAGAGTAGCATGGTAGTGCTATTTCAAGCAAATAAATGAGATTTTATTCATTGAGTTGGAATTGGAATTTTAAAAGCGTTCCTGAACCTGTAATATTGCACTATTAATAATATACACCTGTATCACACAGGGAAAGATGGCAGTATGCATGATGTGTATTTCTGTGGATATGCATCATTCGCTCTCTCTCCAGGTATTGTAGACCTCCTTGATGAACACTAATTTTGTAGGCGTGTTTGTATCATTAGCTGGTTTGCATTAGTTCCTGGAGTGAATTGAGTGTTAAGACGACACTGACAGTGCATGCATTAGCAGGAGTGCAATTAATCCCTCCAGCGTGTTGTGACATTACAAACGCCTCTGTTTATTGCACATGTGCTTCTTGCTGT
>CM038638.1:33472801-33507801 GCA_021554675.1 Leuciscus idus
CACACACACACACACACACACACACACACACACACACACACACTAACAATTGTGGATTTTATTATCGTGCAATGACTGCTTATTTGCATACCACCCGCAGTCCAGCTTAACGATGCTGATGTAGCGCTATACATATTTAAGTAATTTGGCATCTGTTTACTGTCAGAATATGTACTGCATTTGATGAAGAACTTAATACTTTGTATAACTTGCACTACTGTTCAGAAATGTGGTGTCTGGATTTCTTCTGCTCACCAAGGCTGCATTTATTTGACTTGAAATACAGTAAAAACTTTAATATTGTAGAATATTATTGCAATTTAAAATAGCTGTTTTCTATTAGAATATATATGAAAGTGTAATTTATTCCTGTGATCAAAGCTGTATTTTCAGCATCATAACTCCAGTCTTCAGTGTCACATGATCCTTCAGAAATCATTCTAATATGATGATTTGATGCTCAAGAAACATTTATTATTATTATCAATGTTGAAAACAATCGTGCTGCTTCATATTTTTGGATTCTTTGGTGAAGAGAAAGTTCAAAAGAACAGCATTTATTTGAAATATAAATATTTTGTAACATTATAAATGTATTTTATTTTATTTATTTTTTTACTGTCACTTTTGATCAATTTAATGCATCCTAAAAGTATTAGGCCACTTTCTTAAAAAAATAAATAAAATTTAAAAATGTAAAAAACTGTTACACTTTTTTTTAAGGTGTCACTGTTACAGTGTAATTATACATTTAAGTACTGAGTAATATTAATTAACTACATGTACTTACTATAGGGTTAGGGTAGGATTAGGATTAGGTTGAGGGTTAGTTGCATGTAATTATGCATAATTTACTGTTATTACTATGGTAAGTACATACAAGTACATGTGTAACAAGGACACTGTAAAATAAAGTGTTACCAAAAATGTTACTGATCCTAAACCTTTGAACAGTAGTGAATGCATATTTATTATCAATACAATCTGGACATACTACATCCATCATGTTGGCATTGCTCTGAAAGTAAAGTGTCTATCTGATGCACAGCGGGGTATTTTCCAGCTTTTGTTTATTGAATACTGTATATGCGGTCGCGTTACTCATTTCACCTACATTACATACAGTACTGCATAGTTATGATAGATAGATAGATAGATAGATAGACAGATAGACAGACAGATAGATAGACAGATATATCTATCTATCTAGGATTAATTTTACACCGTTCATTAGGGGCAAATTTAAATTAGGTGCTTAAACAGCAAATAAACCCATTCAAATAAGACTGCTTTTAGCAGATGCAGTTTTTTCTTCGTGAATTCTCTCCTGACTGCTGAACTCATGATGTTTCTATGCGCTTGTGTTCGTTCAGCACAGAAAAGCTCATGCTCTTCACCTCTTGCCACTGTTTTCCTGTTTCTCATTCAGCCGGAGGACTCCGTAATTGGAAAGATAAAATCAATAACAATTGAGGATAAGATATGTGTGCACACACACACACACACACACACACACACAGCAGAACCAGACAGATGCTTTCTCACACACCACACAAGTCTCTTATATATTCTGCTCTCTAGAAATGGCTCGGCCTTTCCCTCAACGTAAGTCCGAGTGATTTTTTAAGTTTTATGCTTGGGGTTTGTTTAAATCACTAACCCCAAGTATGAGCAAATGTATGGCTACGTTAACGGTGAGTTTTTGGGATCGACAACTGTATTTACTTACAGGTGTGTATCAAAATCTCCTGTTAACACAGCAGCTTACAGTGGCGTCTCCAATACTGTGTGTCTGAATACTGTTCTCTCACCAGTAACCTCAGCTCTGTCCTGACGACTCTGGTAATGGTAATGGATATGAAAATGTTGATATGTTTGGTCTTGGTGGAATAGATCTGTTATTGCTGCTGTTGCAGAGCAAATACAGGACTTGCTACGGTCAATACACACGACACACTGCTGTGAGCGAGTAAGTCTACGTCTACATCACAAAACTTAAACATTTTGGGCCCTGTTTTAACAATCTAAGCTCATGGTCTAAAGCACAAGTGCACTTACGGCGTCTGAATCCACTTTTGCTAGTTTAACGACGGGAAAAATGGTCGGCGCTCCCGGCCCATGGTCTAAAAGGATCGTCCCTATTCTCTTCATGAGTAATGGGTGTGTTTTGGGTGCGAGCAGACCATCTACGGGACAAGCCGGATCCCACCATATTTTTATGTACACAATAATATTCTTTTACATTGGAATCCGTTTATTTTTAATATTTGGCATGTTTGTGTGCTGCTGGGCGTCCCGGTGTGTGTAATAAGCAGAGTGTGTGTGTAATAATGAGAGTGTACGCGTGTTGTTGACCCGCCTATAGGCTCATATTACTAATGCGCCCTTTAAATAACAAAAATAATATTGCGCCATTGACTTAAGACCAGGTTTCAGTTGGTCAATGGCTCAGTCTATTTCATTTGCCTTAAAATAGCAACACACCAACAATGCGCCTGAACACACACCTCGTTCTCAGACCAGCAGCCCATGGGGCGCACAGATGGGCGCAAATGCATTTGCTATTTAAACAACGTGGCGCAGGACGTGAAAATGAAAACTGCGTCGGGCTGAAACTAGCAAAACACACTTGCGTCGCGCCTGTCGCTGCATTGCACCGGCTGTATGATAGGGCCCTTCATTTCAGCAGTTGACAAAGCTGCATTCTTCATTTTCATGATGTAAAAAAAAAAAAAAAAAAAACAGGAATACATTTTTTAAATACAACTATTTAAATAAAAACTATAATAGTATCTCAGTGATAGTAAAATAACACATGCAGAGTTATGTAAAACCTTTATTGGGTGCTCCAAATCAGTGGTTTATGAGGGTTGATTTCAGGTATATGCTCCCTTAGAAGGCAGCTGTCTATGTAGGCAGTAGTGAGCGAGGCATTCGTGTGCGTGTGTGTGTGTTTTAGGAGGTGTATCTGCTGGGCTCACCACTTGAGCTGATTGATTTCACATCACACGACTAATTACTGTGTGCCATGAGGAAACGAAGGTCTCCAATCCATCAGCTCTACTCTAGCACTTCCTGCGTGTGTTTAACTGGATGTGTGGAGCAGGAGATTAAAGATGCCATGCGTAATATTTCAATGCTAAAATACTTTCTCTGCAGAGAACTATCAAAGTTTGACGTAAATAACCGACCCTGTGGCGCTTTCAGAAAATCTGTTGATTTGAGTCATCTGACATGCTCTTACTGCTCTAGATTACAATTGGAAATTGGCATTTTGTATTGCAAATATTGTTGGTAACTGCATGCAGTGCTTCTGACTCATAGGATAAAACCTTCTGCCAAATGAATAAATGTAAATGTGCATGTGTACGTGTAACAGTATGTGAAATGTGCACATAATGCAATGATACATATTTCAAACAGCAGCGTGCTACACGATAGGGTTGTGCCGATAGACGATAGTATCGTGTATGACGATAGTCAGAGATATCGCTGCTGGCAGATGCCTTTGACGATATCAATACGATAATTAGCTCGTTTTCCCATTAATGTATTAAATCATTATTATTATTATGAAGTTAGTATTGTTATTAAATTAATTAGGAACTAAAATTAATTTGCCTTGCCTAAATTCATAACGACATCACCACACTTGCGACATCACCGACGCGCGTATGAGATCCATTCACAAATTGTCAAGAGTGCTTGTTTTAACAGACGCATATTCTTATACAGAGCCAAGATGAAGACGGCATCGTTGTTCGTCGGTATTTTGTTTCCATAGCACATTAACAAAACATTTAATGACACTAATAACACTAAAAACAATACAATTACAAAATATTAATGATAATAATAATATCACTAAAATTATATCCAAGGCCTAATAACACTAACAGTCTTTAGTTCACGAACGCAGCACAACTCTGCCATCTGTGAAAATCAAACACTTGTTTAACAAGAAATATTCTTCTAATTGTTTCACTGTCAATAATGTAAGTCCACAAGAGAAATATTAAGCCAGTAAATTAAGATAGTTGCTATACCGTTACATCCACCGTCGTCTCTGAGAGAACGCGCCGTTAATGCAGCGAAAGCTCAGTCCGTTTCTGCTTTCACTTTCAGGGAATGAGCGCGTTTACATGCACGTTATTAACTTGATTATGCTGAATAAACTGACAATGCATGTCATGTAAACACATTAACCCGTTTTCCTTTATCGGAGTCAAGTCATAAGTTTAAGTAAACCGATCGACTTTTAGATTTTTGCCTTTGATTTCTCCTGGCATTTAAAACACAACCCGCGTTCTTTGGGCTTATTGAAGTGCGATATGTGAAGTGCATCCAGACAGAGAGAGCACTGGTAGGAGGACATATATCACAAACTCCGACTCTTTCTTGACCTAAGAAATTATTAAAACGTGTTCCCATCTCGTGCAGAAGTAGCCTACAGTCAAAATGCTGCATCTGTAACGGCATGAGACTGAGAGGATAATGTGTGTCCGTAAATTTCCCGCTGACATGTTGAAATACTCTAGGATCTTTTTTTACCTCACTATACCGGGAAATAACCTGATTTAGTCGATTAATAAACACTCCACCTTTGCTAGCAAAATAGAAAACAATTCTCATATATAAAACGAACTAATAAAACAAGCAAATTAACGAGTAAATAAGCAAGTTAATAATCAAATAAGTAAGCCCCGCCCCCCTCACGATAATATCGTGTATCGCCGATCTCAAAGGCTGACGATATGAAAATAGAGCATATCGCCCAACACTACTACACGATCACATGACCACAGTTCAGGGAGTGGCATTACATTACAGCATCTTTGTGAATATATGTTTTTTTAATCCAATTTTACTTAATCAGAATGGTATGACACTTGGTGACTTTTGTGAATCAGCCACACACACACACACATCGTGGACATGATTCGAAAAGGTTAAATGGTCCAAAAAAAAAAAAGTCAAACTTTTACTCCTCACGGTCAAAAGTGACCAGCATGGAAATGAATGGGAATTTAAAAGAAAGTTTTAAAATACAGAACATATTTTGGGTCTACAATCTACAAATCAGCCACAATAAAAAAAATAAAAAAATAAAACACCAATGAAGCGATTAATTGAAAACTATATTGTACAATTATTAACAAGTATTGTATTGTAAAACAAAACTTGTATTGTATTGTAAAAATTGTGGAAACAAATGGATCATAATTATTGCATAATTAAAATGCATCTTAAAATGCAAAACATTACATAAAAAATATTATTGAACAAAAATATGTTACATTGATTTTAATAAAAAAAGAGAGAGAAAAAAGAAGTTACATTTGAGGTGTTTAGCATGAGTGTGACGCATATATGAGGAGAACCAGAATCATTTCTATAATTTTATATACAAAATTGTTTATTTTTTTATTTTTTTTATTTTTTATAAGTTGAATTTTATTAGAATGTTTGCATTTATTTTTTATTTATTTTTTGTTGATTGTTGAATCTGTATCTGTGAAGGTGATTTGGCAATACATTTAAAACACAACCAGCATATAGAGTGTATCGGCAGTGTAATCGGATTGAAAAAGCACATTTCATTGCAGGGTTCAGTATTATAAGCACTTTGCTCTGCTGTAAACTCTACTAAGTACAGTCGGTATACCACGTACATAAATAGTATGAGTCATACGCAATATGCAATTCCACACAGCCCAGTCATTTGTGCTGTATATGTTTCTGGTTCCGCTTTAATGTGAGTGTTTTACTCTCTGTATATGTAACGCTTACAGAAATGTAAGACGGCTGCACTGACTTCATTGGCTGCTCATCAGAGACTCTGGTGGACGTTTGACCTCCCATTGATCACAGATGCCAGTTTGATTTAAATGGAAGCCATTATGTCGGTATGGGATTGTGGTTCATTTGAGAGCGAACGAAACTGAAAGAGAAAAATGGGCAGAATTGCAGAATGAAAGGGAGAAGTAGATCTTTACATTGTCTAAAGAAAATATCAGTGGTGTTTTCCTGTGCAAAAGTTAAATATGTTGATATCAAAGTCAAAGTTTGTATGTTTGATATGTTAAATACCCCCCCCCCCCCCCCCCTTAAAGAATAAGTTCAGCTGCTGCCTGTATAATGAAGTATACGAAGTATAATGCAGAAATTAAGTATAATCAAATTGGCTGTACAAGTCATTTCAACTTAAGTTATATGAAAGTGACTTGAGTTGATTCTCATATAACTTATAAATATATAAGTTGCTTAAAATATTTTGATGAGGAAAAATATTGCTATGACTTAATCACATCATTTTTTTTTTTTATTTATTTACTTTCATAGTATTTTTATATTGTATTAATAACTTTAAATTAGATTATTTTTATATTTTCAGTTTTCATTTAAAAAAATATTTCAAGTTTAGTAATTGTTATGTGCTTCTGTCATTTGTATTTTGGGTTACACTTTATTTTAAGGTGTCATTGTTATAGTGTATTTATATATTTAAGTACCGAGTAATATTAAGTAACTACATGTGCTTACTATAGGGTTAGGGTAGGATTAGGATTTGGTTGAGAGTTAGTTGCATGTCATTATGCATAATTTACTGTTATTACTATGGTAAGTACATGTAACATTATGTAACAAGGACACTGTAAAATAAAGTGTTACTGTATTTTGTTCTGTTTAGCTTTAATTTATTTTTAAATCAGTTTAATTTTTAGTGATTTCAGCTTTAACTTATTTGTTTGTTACTTTCCAAGGCAACATTTTTACCAATTTGTATAGTTTTAGTTAACAATAACAACATGCTCAGTGCTCAACACAGCATGCTAATTGTTCCATATGCTTCAGCTTAAAGTGAGAAATGAAAAAAATAACACTTATGTATTAGCAAGTATCAAAATGAATATCTATTGTTATACTGTATATCATAATGTTGTGATGCCTAAATTCACTACTGTTTATTTTTTTTGCCAAAATAGTGTAAGTGGTATGTGCCATTTCATTGAGGAATCATTCATGTCTGTAGCAGAAATTATTTGTGGAGATGTTACAATGCTTAGTGTTAGCGGTTTGTTCAGATCATTGACTCTAAATATAAGCAGCAGTAGTAGTGATGCTTGACTTAGAAAACACCTCTAAATATAGAAAACTGGATGCTAGTGTCTGTGATGAAGAAAAATATATTTAACGAGAGAAGGTACAGCACAGACCAACCTTCACACAGCTGTTCCAGGCCACAGCACGCACACACAAACACACTGAGTAATTAAGCACAATCGTTACACACATAGATGCAGAAAACAGCCTCATTGGTGTGGGTCATTTCAGTGTGATATTTTGCCTGCCGGGCATGAGCATCCATCTCCCCGATCGTGCACCGGGTCAATACAGTGGGGGAGATGTAGCCGTTCTGTCCTGTAAAGCAGCATTATCTCAGTGCCAGCAGCAGGACTGATGCCATTTCATTCTGCACTATTATCTTCCTCCGCTTTGGCTTCTTGAATTAATGTGACCTGTTGACTAATTCTTGTTTTCTGCCTTGTAGTTTCCTGACTGATTATTGAGTTTCTTTGCAAGTGTTCTAAAATGCTAGGTATTCTGTATATAACCAGACGTTTACTTTTTTTTTTTTCAAAGTGTGTGTGGTGTTTGCCGGTGCCAGCAGCCTGCCATGACTCTAGGGTGTTGTGGGTGGATGTTAGTGTTGTAGGTGGATGTTAGAGTGATGTGAGTGGTTGTTAGGGTGTTGTGGGTGGTTTTTAGGGTGTTGTGGGTGGATGTTAGGGTGTTGTAAGTGGATGTTAGGTTGTTGTAGGTGGTTGTTAGGGTGTTGTAGCTGGATGTTAGGGTGTTGTAGGTGGTTGTTAGGGTGTTGTAGCTGGATGTTAGGGTGTTGTAGGTGGTTGTTAGGGTGTTGTAGGTGGATGTTAGGGTGTTGTAGGTGGATGTTAGGGTGTTGTAGGTGGTTGTTAGGGTGTTGTAGGTGGATGTTAGGGTGTTGTGGGAGGATGTTAGGGTGTTGTGGGAGGATGTTAGGGTGTTGTGGGAGGATGTTAGGGTGTTGTAGGTGGATGTTAGGGTGTTGTAGGTGGTTGTTAGGGTGTTGTGGGAGGATGATAGGGTGTTGTAGGTGGATGTTAGGGTGTTGTAGGTGGTTGTTAGGGTGTTGTGGGAGGATGTTAGGGTGTTGTAGGTGGTTGTTAGGGTGTTGTAGGTGGATGTTAGGGAGTTGTAGGTGGTTGTTAGGGTGTTGTGGGTGGTTGTGAGTGTGGTGGGTGGTTGTTAGGGTGTTGTGGGTGGATGTTAGGGTGTTGTGGGTGGTTGTGAGAGTGTTTTACGTGGTTGTGAGAGTGTTGTGGGTGGATGTTAGGGTGCTGTGGTGGTTGTGAGAGTGTTGTAGGTGGATGTTAGGGTGTTGTAGGTGGATGTTGGGTTGTTGTAGGTTGATGTTAGGTTGTTGTAGGTGGTTGTTAGGGTGTTGTAGGTGGATGTTAGGGTGTTGTAGGTGGTTGTTAGGGTGTTGTGGGTGGTTGTGAGTGTGGTGGGTGGTTGTTAGGGTGTTGTGGGTGGATGTTAGGGTGTTGTGGGTGGTTGTGAGTGTTTTACGTGGTTGTGAGAGTGTTGTGGGTGGATGTTAGGGTGCTGTGGTGGTTGTGAGAGTGTTGTAGGTGGATGTTAGGGTGTTGTAGGTGGATGTTGGGTTGTTGTAGGTTGATGTTAGGTTGTTGTAGGTGGTTGTTAGGGTGTTGTAGGTGGTTGTTAGGGTGTTGTAGGTGGTTGTTAGGGTGTTGTAGGTGGTTGTGAGAGTGTTGTAGGTGGATGTTAGGGTGTTGTAGGTGGATGTTGGGTTGTTGTAGGTTGATGTTAGGTTGTTGTAGGTGGTTGTTAGGGTGTTGTAGGTGGATGTTAGGGTGTTGTAGGTGGTTGTTAGGGTGTTGTGGGTGGTTGTGAGTGTGGTGGGTGGTTGTTAGGGTGTTGTGGGTGGATGTTAGGGTGTTGTGGGTGGTTGTGAGAGTGTTTTACGTGGTTGTGAGAGTGTTGTGGGTGGATGTTAGGGTGCTGTGGTGGTTGTGAGAGTGTTGTAGGTGGATGTTAGGGTGTTGTAGGTGGATGTTGGGTTGTTGTAGGTTGATGTTAGGTTGTTGTAGGTGGTTGTTAGGGTGTTGTAGGTGGTTGTTAGGGTGTTGTAGGTGGTTGTTAGGGTGTTGTGGGTGGATGTTAGGGTGTTGTGGGTGGATGTTAGGGTGTTGTAGGTGGTTGTTAGGGTGTTGTAGCTGGATGTTAGGGTGTTGTGGGTGGTTGTTAGGGTGTTGTAGGTGGATGTTAGGGTGTTGTAGGTGGTTGTTAGGGTGTTGTAGGTGGATGTTAGTGTGTTGTAGCTGGTTGTTAGGGTGTTGTAGGTGTATGTTAGGGTGTTGTAAGTGGATGTTAGGTTGTTGTAGGTGGTTAGGGTGTTGTAGCTGGTTGTTAGGGTGTTGTAGGTGGATGTTAGGGTGTTGTAGGTGGATGTTAGGGTGTTGTGGGAGGATGTTAGGGTGTTGTAGGTGGTTGTTATGGTGTTGTAGGTGGATGTTAGGGTGTTGTAGGTGGTTGTTAGGGTGTTAGGATGGATGTTAGGCTGTTTTGGGTGGTTGTTATGGTGTTGTAGGTGGTTGTTAGGGTGTTGTGGGTGGTTGTGAGAGTGTTGTGGGTGGATGTTAGGGTGTTGTAGGTGGTTGTGAGAGTGTTGTAGGTGGTTGTGAGAGTGTTTTGGGTGGTTGTGAGAGTGTTGTGGGTGGATGTTAGGGTGCTGTGGTGGTTGTGAGAGTGTTGTGGGTGGATGTTAGGGTGTTGTAGGTGGTTGTTAGGGTGTTGTAGGTGGTTGTTAGGGTGTTGTGGGTGGTTGTGAGAGTGTTGTGGGTGGATGTTAGGGTGTTGTAGGTGGTTGTTAGGGTGTTGTGGGTGGATGTTGGGGTGTTGTAGGTGGATGTTGGGTTGTTGTAGGTGGATGTTAGGTTGTTGTAGGTGGTTGTTAGGGTGTTGTAGGTGGATGTTAGGGTGTTGTAGGTGGTTGTTAGGGTGTTGTAGGTGGTTGTTAGGGTGTTAGGGTGGATGTTAGGCTGTTGTGGGTGGTTGTTAGGGTGTTGTGGGTGGATGTTAGGGTGTTTTAGGTGGTTGTTAGGGTGTTTTAGGTGGTTGTTAGGGTGTTGTGGGTGGTTGTGAGAGTGTTGTGGGTGGATGTTAGGGTGTTGTAGGTGGATGTTGGGTTGTTGTAGGTGGATGTTAGGGTGTTGTAGGTGGTTGTTAGGGTGTTAGGGTGGATGTTAGGCTGTTGTGGGTGGTTGTTAGGGTGTTGTGGGTGGATGTTAGGGTGGATGTTAGGGTGTTTTAGGTGGTTGTTAGGGTGTTGTGGGTGGTTGTGAGAGTGTTGTGGGTGGATGTTAGGGTGTTGTAGGTGGTTGTTAGGGTGTTGTGGGTGGTTGTGAGAGTGTTGTAGGTGGATGTTAGGGTGTTGTAGGTGGTTGTTAGAGTGTTGTGGGTGGTTGTGAGAGTGTTGTGGGTGGATGTTAGGGTGTTGTAGGTGGATGTTAGGGTGTTGTTGGTGGTTGTTAGGGTGTTTTAGGTGGTTGTTAGGGTGTTGTGGGTGGTTGTGAGAGTGTAGTGGGTGGATGTTAGGGTGTTGTAGGTGGATGTTGGGTTGTTGTAGGTGGATGTTAGGGTGTTGTAGGTGGTTGTTAGGGTGTTGTGGGTGGATGTTAGGGTGCTGTGGTGGTTGTGAGAGTGTTGTAGGTGGATGTTAGGGTGTTGTAGGTGGATGTTGGGTTGTTGTAGGTTGATGTTAGGTTGTTGTAGGTGGTTGTTAGGGTGTTGTAGGTGGATGTTAGGGTGTTGTAGGTGGTTGTTAGGGTGTTGTGGGTGGTTGTGAGTGTGGTGGGTGGTTGTTAGGGTGTTGTGGGTGGATGTTAGGGTGTTGTGGGTGGTTGTGAGAGTGTTTTACGTGGTTGTGAGAGTGTTGTGGGTGGATGTTAGGGTGCTGTGGTGGTTGTGAGAGTGTTGTAGGTGGATGTTAGGGTGTTGTAGGTGGATGTTGGGTTGTTGTAGGTTGATGTTAGGTTGTTGTAGGTGGTTGTTAGGGTGTTGTAGGTGGTTGTTAGGGTGTTGTAGGTGGTTGTTAGGGTGTTGTGGGTGGATGTTAGGGTGTTGTGGGTGGATGTTAGGGTGTTGTAGGTGGTTGTTAGGGTGTTGTAGCTGGATGTTAGGGTGTTGTGGGTGGTTGTTAGGGTGTTGTAGGTGGATGTTAGGGTGTTGTAGGTGGTTGTTAGGGTGTTGTAGGTGGTTGTTAGGGTGTTGTAGGTGGATGTTAGTGTGTTGTAGCTGGTTGTTAGGGTGTTGTAGGTGTATGTTAGGGTGTTGTAAGTGGATGTTAGGTTGTTGTAGGTGGTTGTTAGGGTGTTGTAGCTGGTTGTTAGGGTGTTGTAGGTGGATGTTAGGGTGTTGTAGGTGGATGTTAGGGTGTTGTGGGAGGATGTTAGGGTGTTGTAGGTGGTTGTTATGGTGTTGTAGGTGGATGTTAGGGTGTTGTAGGTGGTTGTTAGGGTGTTAGGATGGATGTTAGGCTGTTTTGGGTGGTTGTAGGTGGTTGTTAGGGTGTTGTGGGTGGTTGTGAGAGTGTTGTGGGTGGATGTTAGGGTGTTGTAGGTGGTTGTGAGAGTGTTGTAGGTGGTTGTGAGAGTGTTTTGGGTGGTTGTGAGAGTGTTGTGGGTGGATGTTAGGGTGCTGTGGTGGTTGTGAGAGTGTTGTGGGTGGATGTTAGGGTGTTGTAGGTGGTTGTTAGGGTGTTGTAGGTGGTTGTTAGGGTGTTGTGGGTGGTTGTGAGAGTGTTGTGGGTGGATGTTAGGGTGTTGTAGGTGGTTGTTAGGGTGTTGTGGGTGGATGTTGGGGTGTTGTAGGTGGATGTTGGGTTGTTGTAGGTGGATGTTAGGTTGTTGTAGGTGGTTGTTAGGGTGTTGTAGGTGGATGTTAGGGTGTTGTAGGTGGTTGTTAGGGTGTTGTAGGTGGTTGTTAGGGTGTTAGGGTGGATGTTAGGCTGTTGTGGGTGGTTTTTAGGGTGTTGTGGGTGGATGTTAGGGTGTTTTAGGTGGTTGTTAGGGTGTTTTAGGTGGTTGTTAGGGTGTTGTGGGTGGTTGTGAGAGTGTTGTGGGTGGATGTTAGGGTGTTGTAGGTGGATGTTGGGTTGTTGTAGGTGGATGTTAGGGTGTTGTAGGTGGTTGTTAGGGTGTTAGGGTGGATGTTAGGCTGTTGTGGGTGGTTGTTAGGGTGTTGTGGGTGGATGTTAGGGTGGATGTTAGGGTGTTGTAGGTGGTTGTTAGGGTGTTGTGGGTGGTTGTGAGAGTGTTGTAGGTGGATGTTAGGGTGTTGTAGGTGGTTGTTAGAGTGTTGTGGGTGGTTGTGAGAGTGTTGTGGGTGGATGTTAGGGTGTTGTAGGTGGATGTTAGGGTGTTGTTGGTGGTTGTTAGGGTGTTTTAGGTGGTTGTTAGGGTGTTGTGGGTGGTTGTGAGAGTGTTGTGGGTGGATGTTAGGGTGTTGTAGGTGGATGTTGGGTTGTTGTAGGTGGATGTTAGGGTGTTGTAGGTGGTTGTTAGGGTGTTAGGGTGGATGTTAGGCTGTTGTGGGTGGTTGTTAGGGTGTTGTGGGTGGATGTTAGGGTGGATGTTAGGGTGTTTTAGGTGGTTGTTAGGGTGTTGTGGGTGGTTGTGAGAGTGTTGTGGGTGGATGTTAGGGTGTTGTAGGTGGTTGTTAGGGTGTTGTGGGTGGTTGTGAGAGTGTTGTGGGTGGATGTTAGGGTGTTGTAGGTGGTTGTTAGGGTGTTGTAGGTGGTTGTTAGGGTGTTGTGGGTGGTTGTGAGAGTGTTGTGGGTGGATGTTAGGGTGTTGTAGGTGGTTGTTAGGGTGTTGTGGGTGGTTGTGAGAGTGTTGTGGGTGGATGTTAGGGTGTTGTAGGTGGTTGTTAGGGTGTTGTAGGTGGATGTTAGGGTGTTGTAGGTGGTTGTTAGGGTGTTGTAGGTGGTTGTTAGGGTGTTGTAGGTGGATGTTAGGGTGTTGTAGGTGGTTGTTAGGGTGTTGTGGGTGGTTGTGAGAGTGTTGTGGGTGGATGTTAGGGTGTTGTAGGTGGTTGTTAGGGTGTTGTAGGTGGATGTTAGGGTGTTGTAGGTGGTTGTTAGGGTGTTGTGGGTGGTTGTGAGAGTGTTGTGGGTGGATGTTAGGGTGTTGTAGGTGGTTGTTAGGGTGTTGTGGGTGGTTGTGAGAGTGTTGTGGGTGGATGTTAGGGTGTTGTAGGTGGTTGTTAGGGTGTTGTAGGTGGATGTTAGGGTGTTGTAGGTGGTTGTTAGAGTGTTGTGGGTGGTTGTGAGAGTGTTGTGGGTGGATGTTAGGGTGTTGTAGGTGGATGTTAGGGTGTTGTTGGTGGTTGTTAGGGTGTTAGGGTGGATGTTAGGCTGTTGTGGGTGGTTGTTAGGGTGTTGTAGGTGGTTGTTAGGGTGTTGTGGGTGGTTGTGAGAGTGTTGTGGGTGGATGTTAGGGTGTTGTAGGTGGATGTTAGGGTGTGGTAGGTGGTTGTTAGGGTGTTGTTGGTGGTCTCTACAGTTTCTATATATCTATATGGTCTCTATGACCTGGGCCCGTCATTCAATGTAATGGTGTACAAACATCATGGCAAAGGATTTGTGTTTATCACGTTACTTGATCAGAAGTTACTTGTGAGATTCGATGTTTAATTGTAATTGTAAGGGTTGATAGAAAGTCTGTCTGCCTATCTATCTATCTATCTATCTATCTATCTATCTATCTATCTATCTATCTATCTATCTATCTATCTATCTATCTGTCTATCTGTCTGTCTATCTATCTATCTATATGTCTATCTATCTATCTATCTATCTATCTATCTATCTATCTATCTGTCTGTCTGTCTGTCTGTCTATCTGTCTATCTGTCTGTCTGTCTGTCTGTCTGTCTGTCTATCTGTCTGTCTTTTCTTCAAAGTGTGTGTTGACTTTTCTAGTTAATTAAACTAGACCAGGCTAATTAAAACCTGGCTAATTAAATTACAGCTAAAAATGTAGGCTACCTATGAATTTTATTAATTCAAATTCATTTCTGAATGGCGCACAACCCCACTACTGGTATAAAATATTTAGATCTACATGTAAATGTATACTTTTTTGCAAAGATGCAGTGTAAATAGTCACTTAGTAAATGCTTGTTTATAAAGTTACTTTCAGTTCTTCTGGAGTTAACCTAAGGTTAAATGCAATGCAAAAGGACATGCACAGCATTGTGTTTGCAGATGTCCACTACGCGCTAACACAACTTTACCAGTGTATTGAGAGGAAGACGATGAATCTAATTGAGCGGCTCCGGCCATCTTTATGCACGAGTCCAGCTGTCTTGACCTGGAAAAGCCTCTCGAGTGTAACTGGGGAACCGGGTTTAGTGCAGGTGCAGGATTGCAGCAGTTATCATGCTCTTCCAGCAGGGCTGCTTCTAATCTTTAGATGCACGTAAGCAGATTTGGGTCGCCGTAGAACCATCTCACAGCACAGACTGAAACCCTCTGATAGCAGGTGCCATCATCTCTGTGGGGTTCTGCTTTCCTCAGTTTGTGCCTGTAGAAGAGCCACTGGCCCTGGAGGACGTCCTGTGATGACATGCTGATCTGCACGCTCTACTAACTCTGCTCTCACCTGAATAAGAGCTTTAGCTTGAGAGAAAGTCAAAGAATCTTAGATTCTCCTGACGGGAATGCCTGATTCTGAATGATTTATATTGCGCTTTTAACAGTACACACGGCTGCTTCACAGAAAATCATGATGTTAATGTTCATAATATCTTAAAATCTTCATTCCTATAGGCATATTTAGCAGTACCATGTGTCTGGTCAATCATGACTTTATATGATCAGATATTTTCATTGTACAACTGTGATTTTCAGTACTTTTCTCAAGTAAATAATTTCCTACATATGATATTCATTTCATCACATGTTTGTTAGACTTTGAGAATGAATGCAAACGACTTTTTGTTAAGCTACCTCTTAATTTAGGGACCCATGAAATCAGTTTTATTTAATCCCAAAATCTGTTACTAAAATTAATATTGAGGATTTTATTTGTTCCTGATAAATATCGACCAGCCCTACATACATTTCAGCGGTAGTTTCATGTCTGCCATATAACCCACATTCTCTTTGTTCTCACATAATTAAATAAAAATATTAATTGTAGTTGAAAATATGTCCTATTATTAATTTATTTGTGAAGTAGACTTACTATTTGTCACGGATCCACTCAGCACACCTCAGCCAGCGTCAACTCAACACACCTGGTCGCGATCTCACTCACCCGAATTCTGATTGTCTGCACCTGCAACTCATCACTTCACTCTGGATATAAACCCCAGTCACACCACAGCTCACTGTCCGGTCTCGTCTTCAGACACCTGTGACTCCCCAGCGCTATTCTCCACGACTCTGTTATTCTGCAAGTATACCTCAAGTTCCAGTCTCTCATCACTCTCTCTCTGTGTGTTCCCTGCCAGCTTCATTAACCGGTGATTTCCTGGAATCCCTCAAGATCAAGACCAGTCCTGTTTGTCTCAACCTGCCAAGCTTCATGTATCCCAGTTCCATGCCCTGAGTGACTCTATCTGTTTCCTGCATTCTAGAAACTCTAAGTTCTACATTATATTCCCTGAGTTTGACCATTAGTGCCTCCAAGCTATCCGGAGCTGCATACAGTGTCTAAATAAACCTTTGTTATCCTTATCTCTGTGTCCTCGTTCATACAGTGGTGTGACAGAAGACCGGACCACACACAATGCAGGCTCCCACGGCTTCCGGAATCTCCGCTTCACCCCCCGAACCCTCTCAGAGGACCCCTGCGCACGCAGCCGTCACCCCGCAACCAACACTACAAGAATCGCTAAGGGAATTCAGTCATACTCTTCAGAACTATCGACCTGCCTCAGTAAGTCCCATGGCCAAACCTGCTATTTATTCGGGCGACGGAGAGTGCAAAGGGTTTCTGCTACAGTGCAAGCTTTATATGGAGGTAAATGCTGTTCAGTTCATTTCAGAAAAAGCCAAAATTGCTTTCATAATTTCCCTGCTCACAGGTCGAGCGTTGAATTGGGCTCAAGCTCTCTGGGATTCCAATGCACCGGCATTACAGTCTTTCAACGAGTTCCTTGATCATTTCAATATAGTATTTTCTCAAGCATCCAATACCACATCAATTCATGATCAGTTGTATCGCCTACGGCAAGGCAAATCCTCTGTTTCAGAGTACGCCCTGAAGTTCCGAACTATCGCTGCAAGCAGTGGATGGAATGAAATCGCTTTGATGACAGCCTATCGACAAGGTCTCAACTCTGACATCTGTTTACAACTGGCCATTTATGACGACACCATCGGGATAGAAAAACTTATTCAACGCTCCATACTCATAGCTCAACACCGCAATGCTTGCTTTCAAAATTTCTCTGCACGAACTCCTCGCCTCTCCGAGCCCGTAAACCCTCCAGTACCAGAGCCAATGGAGATCGACTCAGGACGTCTAACCACAACAGAACGTAATCGACGTCGTGCCAATAATCTGTGTTTCTACTGTGGGGATTCTGAACATTACCGAGCTGAATGTCCCGTTCGTCCCAGTCGTTCGGCGGTGAGTACAGTTGAACTACCCTTTCCTGTATCAAACCTGAAGCAAACTCCAGTATCACTTACCTACCGAAACCATTCTGTTTCAGCGAAAGCTCTGATCGACTCTGGTGCTGCGGGGAATTTCATATCAGCCTCTCTGCTCAGCCGGTTACAAGCCCGCCGTCGTCGCCTGAGTCGCCCACTGAGTATTCACTCCATTCTGGGAAAACCCCTCAGTAACAGAAATATTCTTCACTGCAGCCCCGAGTTACAACTTTCCATCGGATGCTTACATCAGGAAAGATGTTCATTACTGGTACTGGAGGGCTCCACATCTGATATCGTCCTGGGACGCCCTTGGCTTAACCAGCACTCGCCTGACATCTGCTGGACATCTGGAGAGGTACGCCAATGGAGTGATTACTGCAAATCGCATTGTTTACGTCCCATCAAGAAGAACTCAACCGCCCCGTCCTTGGTCACTTCTCCTGCGATCCTGGGTTCAACCTCCATCGAGAGTCCAGCCACAGATACAACTCCTCAGATTCCTCCAGAATACCGGGCGTTCCAGGACGTGTTTAGTAAGCAACTCGCCACCATTCTTCCACCTCACCGGCCATGGGACTGCGCAATCGACCTGCTGCCTGGGGCCACACTACCGCATGGGAAAATTTATCCATTGTCCATCCCGGAGCAGAAGGCCATGGAGGAGTACGTGGAGGAAGCTCTACGCCAAGGATACATTCGATCATCCACGTCCCCTGCCGCTTCAAGCTTCTTCTTCGTTGGGAAAAAAGACGGAGGACTCCGTCCATGTATTGATTATCGCATTCTTAACGCCGCCACAGTCAAGTACAGATATCCGTTGCCTTTGGTGCCCTCTGCCCTGGAGCAACTCCGTTCAGCGAAAATCTTCACCAAACTCGACTTGAGAAGTGCTTATAACCTGGTTCGTATCCGTGAAGGAGACGAGTGGAAAACGGCCTTCATCACTCCTGCGGGGCACTACGAATATCGGGTTATGCCCTTTGGCCTGTCCAACAGTCCAGCGATCTTCCAGGGCTTCATGAATGAGATCTTCCGAGATATGCTCCACCGGTTTGTGATCATCTACATTGATGACATCCTAATCTACTCCTCCAACCACGACGAACACATCCTTCAGGTGAAAAAAGTGCTAAGACGCCTCCGTGAGTACCAGTTATACCTGAAGTTAGAAAAATGCGAATTCCATCGAGAATCCATGCACTTCCTCGGGTATGTAATCCGTCCAGACGGCATCTCAATGGATCAAAGTAAAGTGGAGGCGGTAATCAACTGGCCTAAGCCTCAAACCCTGAAAGAGCTGCAACGCTTTCTCGGCTTTGCCAATTTCTATCGCCGGTTCATCCGCGACTACAGTAAAATCTGCGCTCCAGTGACATCCATGGTAAAGAAGGGCACCAAGCAGCTAACCTGGTCTACAGAGGCGAGTCAAGCCTTTGTAAACCTCAAAGAAGCCTTCTGTTCTGCTCCTATGCTATGTCATCCAGATCCAGAACTACCATTTCTAGTGGAAGTGGACGCCTCCACCAACGGAGTTGGAGCAGTTCTATCCCAGCGGCAGGGGACCCCTCCACGGCTTCATCCATGCGCCTTCTTTTCACGTAAAATGTCCCCGGCGGAGCAGAATTACGATGTCGGTAACCGAGAACTCCTGGCTATTAAGTTGGCACTAGAGGAATGGAGACACTGGTTGGAGGGAGCCAATCATCCGTTCCAAGTGATCACAGATCACCGCAACCTTGAGTATCTCCGGGAGGCCAAGAGATTAAATCCTCGCCAGGCTAGGTGGGCTCTCTTCTTCACACGCTTTAACTTCACGGTTACTTACCGCCCTGGTTCCAAGAATCTCAAAGCAGACGCCCTGTCACGTTTATATCAGCCTGAATCCTCCACAGAGAGCAACGAAACCATCCTCCCTCCAACTATGCTTGTCAGCCCCATCCAGTGGAACATCGACGAACTCATAGCCGACGCCACCCTTGCCGAACCTGCTCCGCCGGGAGGTCCTGAGGGGAAGGTTTTCGTACCCACCAATCTCCGTCTTCCTCTCATGGACTCTGTCCACACCTCTCCGGGCTCTGGACACCCAGGCAGCCAGCAGACCCTCTCACTCCTTCAACAACGGTACTGGTGGCCCAGCATGGCTCAGGATACCTCCCGATACGTGCAGGGATGCACCGCTTGTGCTATGGCCAAAGTACCCCGACGTCTACCCGAAGGAAAACTCCTGCCACTGCCTCTTCCAAATCGACCCTGGTCCCATCTGGCCGTGGATTTCGTCACCGATCTACCATCATCCGACTCCAAGACCTGCATTCTAGTGGTTGTGGACAGATTTTCCAAGTCCTGCAAATTGATTCCCCTATCTGGTCTTCCCACAGCCTTCAAGACAGCAGAAATGTTGTTTTCCGAAATCTTCCGTCATTTCGGTATACCAGAGGATATTGTCTCGGATCGGGGACCACAGTTCATATCAAGAGTCTGGAAATCCTTCTTCAAACTTCTGGGGGTATCGGTCAGCTTGACGTCGGGGTACCATCCACAGTCTAACGGCCAAGCAGAACGTAAGATCCAGGAGATCGGGAGGTACCTGAGAACCTACTGCCATGAAGCTCAGGACCGCTGGAACCAGTACCTCCCATGGGCAGAGTATGCCCAGAACTCCCTACGCCAGACATCCACCGGATTGACACCGTTCCAGTGCGTTCTAGGGTATCAACCACCTCTTTTCCCTTGGACAGGTGAACCCTCGGACGTTCCAGCGGTCCAACACTGGTTCACCGAGAGTGAGAGGGTCTGGGACTCAGCCCATGTCCATCTTCAGGGGGCAGTCCGGAGGTTCCAACAGCAGGCCGACGCACGTCGTAGAGCCACACCCCATTATACTCCTGGCCAGCTGGTGTGGCTCTCCACCCGGGACATTCGCCTCCGGCTGCCCTCTCGTAAGCTGAGTCCCAGGTTCATAGGTCCGTTTGCGATACTGAGGCAGGTCAATGAAGTCACGTATCGTCTCGCACTACCCCGTCACTACAGGATTGCACCCACTTTCCACGTATCACTGCTGAAACCTTACATTGCACCTCTCTCTTCCCCTTCCACAGAAGCTGAAGCTGGTGAGGTACCCCCTCCTCCTCCAGTGGACCCCATTGACGAAGCCGTGTATCAGGTCCACGCCATTCTAGATTCCCGACGACGGGGGGGCCAACTGCAGTATCTCGTGGACTGGGAGGGGTTCGGACCAGAGGAGCGCTGTTGGGTACACCGGGACGACATCTTAGACCCCACGCTCCTCCAGGACTTTCACCGTGAACACCCGGATCGTCCAGCCCCTCGTCCTAGGGGTCGCCCTCGTCGTCGGGGCATACGGCCCTCAGGAGCTGGCCGTGGAGGAGGGGGTACTGTCACGGATCCACTCAGCACACCTCAGCCAGCGTCAACTCAACACACCTGGTCGCGATCTCACTCACCCGAATTCTGATTGTCTGCACCTGCAACTCATCACTTCACTCTGGATATAAACCCCAGTCACACCACAGCTCACTGTCCGGTCTCGTCTTCAGACACCTGTGACTCCCCAGCGCTATTCTCCACGACTCTGTTATTCTGCAAGTATACCTCAAGTTCCAGTCTCTCATCACTCTCTCTCTGTGTGTTCCCTGCCAGCTTCATTAACCGGTGATTTCCTGGAATCCCTCAAGATCAAGACCAGTCCTGTTTGTCTCAACCTGCCAAGCTTCATGTATCCCAGTTCCATGCCCTGAGTGACTCTATCTGTTTCCTGCATTCTAGAAACTCTAAGTTCTACATTATATTCCCTGAGTTTGACCATTAGTGCCTCCAAGCTATCCGGAGCTGCATACAGTGTCTAAATAAACCTTTGTTATCCTTATCTCTGTGTCCTCGTTCATACAGTGGTGTGACACTATTAGTGGCATATTCGCTTTGTAATTGGTTCCAGCTCTCCCTGTTGTGGTTTATTTTGCTTTAATGACCAGCTGTATGTTTTAATTTTCTCATAAAGCTCATCTGACTCTAAATTCATATTGTGAAATACTCAAAATGACCACACATTCATTCACTGCATTGCGTGTCAACCATAAACAGATACAGTAAAACTAATGAACTATATCACTTGGCAGAAGATGTGTTTATTGGGATCATTAATCATTTTAATTCATTGAACACTGGCATCATTTATCATATTGCTGTTGCATTATGTCTAAGAATGTAATGTCTGTCATGGAGTAACTTGTGGTATTTTCCAGTGTAGCATTGATATATTGTGATGATTATTCTCTGAATGTCATGCTATGCCTTCTATGTTGTGGCATGTTTCTATGTTTAATGACATGCATCATTGTTAGTGCTTGTAAATGTCATCAAACAGGGTCAAAGTTTCAATTTTGAATTGAGTTTGGTGTGATGCTGAAGCTTGATGCTCCCTGATTGAACAAATACCACTGCATCGTTTCAGTAAGCAAATGCAAGACCGAGGAATCACTGTGCTGTTTAGATCTGTTCTGTCAATACCGACTCATGGTCAGCCGTGTTTCCACACTGATGGTCTACGGGAAGAGTATTTCCAGCTTGTTTGAGCAGGATAATCAAAAGAGCCCGTTCCATTAGTGTCCTCGCGCTGGACTCACCCCAGGCAGTGACAAGCACAAGGATGTTGCCAGATTGGAATCCATTATGAACCGTTCTGCTCATGTCTCCACATTAGCCAGCAACTGATTCCACTGCAGCTTCTGTAAGCCACTGGTTTTGTTTCAGGAGCGTGAGAGCGCAAGGCAAAAAATGGGAGATGGGAGTGGAAAGATCAAATTAAAGAACATTTAAATTTTGTTAATTTCCATAATGACCAGCGCAATCTACCAAGACCAAAGCAAATTAGCGTTTGATTTAAGACATGAACTTTTTGGGCGGTAAATAATGGCGCAAATACCAGTAAATTGACAAGCGCAAACCTTAGTAAATCACCTTGCATGATTCATTTTAATACTCTCCTCCCATAAATACTGCGTCTGAAAGGGAAACTCCTACAAATGCATATGCAATAAGCTCAGCCGCAAAAATATCCTTCATTTTTCAATCCTGACGCTCGTTTTTTTTAACGCCAAAAGAGGGTTTGCGCTGGCGCAAGCTGTTAGTAAATCTGGCCCCAAGTGGGAAACGAACACGGTACTAGAATTATTTAAAGGGAATAATCGAAAACAAACTTTCAAATAATCTAACAAACAAAATTAAAAAAATGTAATTCATTAATAATACACTGAACGGCATTGACCCAACAATATTCAAAATGATTAACTTTTTTTTATGTATTGTACTTGTTTTATTTCTTTGTCTGCTGATTTGCTAAGATGTGTGTGGAATGGATCCTGTTGTTTTCTTTTTAAAAACACCACAGGTTATGGTGTGTGTTCCTGTGCTGCCAATAATTCACAGCACAAAACACACTGTGTGCACCTATCATGTTATTTGAAAGGTTCCTAATTTTATCTCAGCGGTCTCCTAAAACCTTTTATTTTCTCATAATAAACACTGCACATCATCTTGTTTCTCAGAGTCTGAAAACGGTTTGTTCAAAGATTGGCCCAGTCTGTTGTGATTGGTCGACAGTGATGTGAATGATGGCTTCTGTTTCTCCATAGAAATTCCAGCCTGAGTCCTCATCCTTTTTACCCTGGAAATCCAGAGTTCTCGCGAGAGCACAAGTTGAATTTGCTCAGCGAGTTTACTCTGGCGTTGAGTAATGATGCTCATTAAATATGCCCTTGTATCCGAGCTGCACCAATCACAGCGGGTTATCTGATATAGGCGGGCCAGAGGTGAGCTAAAGATGACGACAGCGCTGTGACGTCGAAGTCATTAGTAAACATTGCAAGATGGCTATGGATGAACACCAGTTGTTTGAAACGGCTTTGGCCGCTACAATGAACGAGTTAGACTTGGCTTTTTATCTAAAAGAGGAACAGAAGGCGCCGCTCGAATCGTTCCTTTGCAAGAAGGGCGTTTTTGCTGTTTTGCCGACCGGATACGGCGAGAGTCTAATCTACCAGTTATCTCCGCTGGTAGCTAAGCGTATGTTGTGATTGGTCGTAGTGTTATCCAATTGCGTGCAGTGAGATTTTCAAATGCACGCTTGGTGCCGCCCCTCGAGCTGGCCGATTTTCATTAGTGGAAGCCAGACCATTAATCTTTCAGATTTAGGATTTCCAGGCTACAACCTTTTAAAGTGCAAGCAAAGTGGATTGGCAGCACTGAAAACAGCATCTTCTTGAGTCTCGACATGTCGACACACGAAACCAAACTCCTCCAGTCTCAGCTACAAATGCAGCGTTTGAGGGGCGGGGCAAAGCAGACGCTGTTCGTGGGCAGCCAATGAAGATCACAGGCTGCCATTATGGAAATATGTAACAGGAAGTGAGACTGGAATTACTGACGACTCGTTTCAGCAGTTCAGAATCGATTCTTTATTTTAGGAGACATTAAATGTATTGGTCATGCACTTTGATCATTGAAACTTTGCAGACCCTTTACATTCACATTCAGCCCTATTTCACATTGCATGAAAGGTGATATTCGAAAAAGCGTAATCGGGCACTTTAAACCTGTATTTACCTTGTGTGTTTTTGCTCAGGATGAGGACATGTGTCAGTCAGTGCATGTTGACATCTATGAATTTTGACCAGAGTTTGATTGGACTCATGGCGTACCAACTAATACATGTGACCCTGGACCTGGTCACATGGGTCATTTTTTTTAAATTGAGATTTATACATCACCTGCAAGCTGAATAAATAAGCTTTTATATTTGTATGGTTTGTTAGGATAGGACAATATTTGGCCGAGATACAACTATTGAAAATCTGGAATCTGAGGGTGCAAAAAAATTGAAACATTGAGAAAATCTCCTTTAAAGTTGATCATTTATGTTCGTGACTGTGCAGCATTCACTCACAAAAATAAATGTTTTATATATTTACGGTAGGAAATTTACAAAATATCTTCATGGAGCATGATCTTTAATATCCTAATGATTTTTGGCATAAAAGAAAAATCGATAATTTTGACCCATACAATGTATTGTTGGCTATTGCCACAAATATACCCGTGCGACATGTGACTGGTTTTGTGATCCAGGGTCACATATGTGCTTTTCTTCCTTTTAAAAGTTGATAAGACTTATTTTACTATTCTAACTATGGTTATGGTTTTCCCCCTGCTGTCCGCCACTGAAATGGGTCACAACCCTCCTGTGACCGATATATTGTGACCCATTTTTGGTCCACGGCTTTAAAACAGCACTAGGGATGATATCTGTCCGGTACCATCAGATAGAAGGAGCTTCTCTGTGGCCTCATGTATCTTTTGGCTTTTGCTCACTTTTTGAGCTAGAAGCATTAGCAGCACGATGTGAATATGTTGCATTAACAGCAGGCAATGTCGTTTCTAACTGGACTGTCTGTTTGTATTTTGTCAGTATTTGTGGTCACAACCTGTGCCTTTCGAATCTTTGTGCAACATCAATCATTTTTTGATTTCTTAGCCTATTATATTAGAGATGAATTCATTGCCATTCAAGCAGTATTATCACAGGGTGTCATATCTGAACATACAAAAACCTTTTCCTCTGAGAGCGGCTTATAAACAAACACATAATAGAGCGATTCAATTACTGGCCTCTAGATAAACCACCAGTGGGACTCGCCAGTGTCAATAAAGCTGATAAAAGAGATTCTGAATGTATCTGTCACACACTTCAGACCGAAACCTATTTAAACTAAGCTGCGAGAAAATCATCTATTCTGGCTTGGAACCAGTTCATTCATGTGGCAATTTGTAGAGTTTATTTCCTTTCAATTTGGGGGAGTTGGAAAAGGCAAAATTCATCCTCAGGGAAAAATTGCATTGGTTTTTATGTGCAAAACAGTCGCCTCATTATTACACTATCCCAGATAAATTTAAAATTATGATTTTTTTTTATATTTCCAAAACAAAGCAACGATCTTGCAAGATCTCTGTTTATTCAACTTCCAATTATTTTTATTATTGTTATTTTTTTTTTTTTTACATTTCAGTGCCAGTGGAAAATTAGAAAAGGGTCTGTTTGTTCTTGCTACAGCTGATTTTAGTAAAATAAAATAAAATAAATATTACGTCAGTAGGGCAAGTCATTGGAGGCAGGCTGAGATGATAGACCAACTAAACTTACTTGGATTCAAGTCAGTATCTCATTATGGGATGTGTGATGGACACCATATGCTTGTGAGCCATGATTTGATTCCTGGTCCAAAAATATGTGGACGGCCCCTTCTAAATTATAGGTTTGATTATTCTTCTAATTTCTGTGAGAACAAATCATAAAGGGTTAAGACAACTGATTAATGTTTATATGTGAATTAAAGCCTAAATTCAATCTGTTCATCATATAAAGCGATCGAGTCTCTTCAGAAAATGTGGACTAAACCGCTCAATTCATATGGATTCGTTTTACGATCTCTTTATGAACTTCTTGAAGCGTCAGAGTGGTAGTTGCGTAGCTGTCAATGGAGGGACAGAAAACTCTCAGATTTCATTATAAAGATCTTCATTTGTGTTCTGATGATGAATTAAGTCTTACGGGTTTGGAACGACATGAGGGAGAGTAAGCAGTGACAGAGATTTCATTCTTGTGTGAACTAACCCGTAATACTACACCATTCAATGACATGCTAGAGAATTGTGTGCATTCAACCATTTTTCGAGGGTCTTTTTCTGTTCCGGCGCGACAGTGACCCAAAGTGAGGTCTATATGAAAATGATTTACTGACTCCGGTGTCAGAGTAAACCTTTGGGATGAATTGGAGCCGTCTAAATATCACGAGCAATATTTTCGAATAAAGCAGCATTTCCATCCTATGTGTATTGAGGGAACAAAATCCTCACTTCTGAGAAACTGATGGACAAAATAAAAATGGAAATGAAAGCTGCGTGCACTGGGGAAGTCATAGTGACTCCTTTACTAAATGTAATAAATTACTTCAAATTGATTTAGAAATGTTTAGAGGAAAACAAATCAGCCTATCCTTTAGGGTTATTGTAAAAATTTCATTATCTTATGCATATGCATTATTACTGAACGTTTACACTGAACGTCTCAGCTTTCTTTAATCTTACTATACATTTTTATTCAATAAGACGCGCATAAGCTATGATGAAAACACCTAATTTTCAAATTTGCATGAAAATATATGGATTGAATCTCAGCTATTGATGCTATTGTGTCTAAATGGAAGCCAATTCCTACAATATGTTTCAACATTCCCAGAAGAGAAGGATTAATGTGTTTGAGAGTAAATGTTCAACAAGACACAAGAGCACCAGTCAGATCAGACTGTTGTTGAGGGATTACAGGTTCGCTGTTCCCGTTCATCCCGAAGGAGTTCAATGTGTCTTCAGGTCTGGGTTTGTGCAGGTCAGTCAAGTTCATCCCCACTAGAGTCAGGAAAGCAAAGAGAAAACAATCCTCCCAAAACTATTCCAATGAAATTGGAAGCAAATAACATCACAGCATGGTTAAGCATCAAGATCTGATCTCACTGGAATTGCTGAAATAGCCAAACCTATTAATAAAAGAAGAGAGTTCACATACTTTTGGTCGTATAGTGTGTGTTTTAGACACCGAAAACTCCTCTCCAGTCAACATGCTCATTATAAACGCCGGCTGAAATAAACTAGTGAAGGTCTCTGTATCTCGTACTCCTTTGGAGAAACAAGACCCGTCACAGATTGTATTCAGAGGCAACTTTGTAGCACTCACAAGACGGGTTGGGGAACAGGGTCATTCCCAAGAGAACCACCGGCTCAGTGGTTTCCACAGCACTGAGGATTCATAAATCAAAAGTTGAGCTGCGTAATATCATAAAGCACCCGGAGAGCCTTTCGAGGCCGCTGCGTATGTGTGTGTAATATACTTAAGAAGCCGGAAGCAACAAACTACTGCAGCGTCTACAGACAGAAATGAACACACACCACAAAACACGAGTAAAACCAGTCGTCTGTCATCTGGTTCTGATGGGTCTCGGACAGCAGGGGAAAGTAGTTGCAAGTGCAAGCAATAAAATGCATCTAATCGTGTACAATTAGAACAGTTACGAAGGAAATAAATGCATTATCTTTTGTCATTGGCCAATTGAACTCTACACTCTGAAAAATGCTGGGTTGTTTCAACCCATGTTTTGGTCAAATATGGTTTTAAAAAATGTACCAATGCTTGGGTTTGTTCATATTTGACTCAAACATAGGTTGAAACAACCCAGCGTTTTTTAGTGTATGATATTTTGGTGCAAATTCATCTGTCACTTGTGTGTATTGATGCTTTTTTTTTGGTTCAGTGTGTATTTTGGCTACTTGTGCATGTACAAAATCAACATTTTCGCATGTTTAAGAAAATGTGTAGTTCTTTCAGTGTGATGTGCAATGAAACAAAACCAGTTGAGAGCCACTGTCGTATAGTCTTACTTTTAGTTTAGTTCTGTGATATCAGTTAAAAGTGCTGTTTTGTGTCCTGTGAAATGATTTGATGAACAGGTCGAGGACACAGATGAGTGCTGTCATTGGTCGCCTCACCTCAGAGCTCGGTCGCTGTCCGTGGAGCTGAACGGACTGAAGGATGCTTTAATCCAGCAGGAGAACAAACCTGTCCGGCGTCTGATTCCATGAGGCTTCACTGTATTAAAATCCAACTCATGTAGTGACACAGAGAACACTGAAGCTTTGCACGAGGAAAAGACTCAGAAAACAAACGTTTGCAAATAGAAAAAGCCTGCTTGGATCCCAGCGTGTCTCACAGCTGCGCTCGGATGAAATCACGATGCAATTCACCTCATTCCCGAATGCTTGTGCGTGCGCTCTCTCTCTCTCTCTCTCTCTCTCTCTCTCTCTCTCTCTCTCTCTCTCTCTCTCTCTCTCTCTCTCTCTCTCTTTCTTTCTCTCTCTCTCTCTCTCTCTCTCTCTCTCTCTCTCTCTTTCTCTCTCTCTCTCTCTCTCTCTCTCTCTCTCTCTTTCTCTCTCTCACTCACTCACTCACTCACTCACTCTCTCACACACACACTTGCGTGCTCACACATACACACACTTTTTTCTGTCCCTCCCCACATCTCTCTCTCTCTCTCTCTCTCTCTCTCTCTCTCTCTCTTTCTATTTCAATTCAATTTAGTGTTTTATAGCGGAACATTTGAATAGCTAAAAAAGTAGCGCAAAATATTTTAAATAAAATAGTACAAATTGGATTAAACAAGGTGTATTCTCAAAATAGAATATTAAAATATTAATACGTTTTATAAAATATAATAAATCAATTATCATCTACCCTTATTTTTGCCAATCCTGTAGTGATCTAAAGCAATAAGCCCCTTACGTGCATCACAGTGATTTTATGTTTAACGTGTTGAAAAATGCTTTTTAAATGATAATTCATTTTTAATTATATTTATAAATTTAGCTGATGAATGAAGAGCATTTTTTTTTTTTTTTGTCTGTAATTGATTTGAATAGCAAATGCACATGAAAAATAAATATTTGAATAGGTCGGTTCAGATAGGGGAGATTGAGGTGGTTATGAACATGAAATATTTAGAGGAGACCTAGCGCTGATATTGACTCCATGCATATATTTGGCCGGTCTTTCCAGGAATGCTATTTAGACAAACTAACAATGTCATTTGGGTTTTCTTTCTGGGTTTCAACTTCATAATTATGTTTATGTACACATGTATAATTAAGTCTCCGATTTCTTTGTTTAATAATAGCATACTATCATATACTCTTACTGTTTGTGCAGTAAGTGCATATTTTGTGTGTGCATGAAGTAGATGATGGAGTGCATGTGTCAGAATGTGCATCTCAAAGCCGAAGCTCACTGCGTGCGAGACTGAAGTTCGCTGATGTGGCGTGAGTTCATGCTGTGCTGCTGTTCCTCATGTGTCTTCAGTTTCAGGACCAACACAAAGAAACATCTCTAAAGAGACTGAAGGTAGCGCAAATGTTTAGTTTAGTGTTATGACAGCAGAAAACTGTGCAGTCTGGAGTGTGTGTTCAGCTGTCACATCTCTTATCACCTCTGGTCCGATTGTCCCGATCTGTGCGAAGACAGACAGCTTGTGGTGTTATCATCTCTACTTACTGTCCAGTTCACTGTATCTCTTCATCCATCTCTCCTGTGTCTTACACACTCATCTCTCCTCTCTCTCCCAGTCTACACTCATTCCTCTTTCCTCTTGCTCAGATATTGCTCTTTTGTGGCTCAGGAGATTTAATAGTGCTTTTTATTGAGGGTTCAACTTCAGTGTTTCTAACACTCAAAAAAACGCTTGGATGATATTTCAGCTTAAATTACATTAAACTGACTTGAATTAGTTGAATCTTGTGTAAGTTATACAAAAAGTTGAAAATTGCTTGTTTTAATGAGTTAAAGCAATGTAAAAACATATGTTGAAAAACTTATTGTTATATATATATATAATCAATTTTTTTACAGTGAAGGATAAATAAAATTATGCATATGTACATAATTAGAGATATGAATAATAAGGAATTTAATGAATTTGTTTCTCCTAAAGAAGTTTAGTTACTTGATTCTAAATAACAGTCATAATATTTTTCAACTATAACCATATTGTATCTAATCAGTAACTTATTAATGAGTGAATGCTTAAAGTTTTGAATGTTACCATGTTTTTACCATGCTATTACTTCATTAGCCCCCTTTTTTAATAATTAAAAATTGAGAAATTATTTGATTTTTCATTATATGAACTACAGCAAAAACCAGTGTGATGCAAGAACATATATATTTGTATCAATATTTATGAGACATTTCATTTGAACATATCATCATATGAAATTAATAAGAACATCAAATTAATAAGAACATCACATCAAGAAAATCTCATCATATGAGAATTACCAGTATGAATTCCATTGCGTCCAATGGATTTAATTAACTTAATTTGAAACTTATAACTCATGACTGCTCAAAACAATCTCTATTTATGAAATCTGCATATGCTTTTTCTAACAAAACAACACCAAAAAACATATATTACTCTGAAATGTTTTCTAACAAAAATTCATTTTACTCACATAAACGTTTACATTCATTTGAAAAAAGATAAACTTGAATCTCCTTTTCATTAAATGGTTCGTCAATAGGTGGCAGCAAAGTGAAATATGGACTTTTTCTTTTCCAAACCCTCTTTACTTTTTCAAATTTAGATTATTTGGTCTACAAACTCATTAAGACATTAGTTTATTTTATTTATTAATTTAACATTTAAAAAAAAAAAATCTTATTCTTAACATTGTTATTTTAGTATGAGATATATTATTATAATTTTGATTAATCATTTGTATTAGCTTTATATATATATATATATATATATATATATATATACTTTCAGAATTAATTTTTGTTTAATTGAGTAAATGTTTTTTTCTCTCATTTGTATTTGTTTTTTTTTTTAAAACATTTCTAAATAGTTTTAATTTGATTTTAGTTAAATTTTTTGTTTTATTCAGTTTCAGTTATTTCAAATTAAACAAGGCGACTATAAAAAAATTACATTTTTCATCTATTATTTGTTTTGTTTTATTTCCGATTTATTTCATTGAATAAAATGTTTTAATAGTTTTCGATTTAGATCGAACACAGATTCTAAACAATCTTTTTGACCGATTCACTGACAGAACTGGCTTTTAAAGGGTCATGACACCCCCCTCTTTCAGCTCAAGTCTAGCTCACAATCTTTTTGAAAAATGCAACTTAATTGGGCGTGGTGGCTGTGAGAAGAAGGGAGGGGAGTGGGTGTGGTATGGCACGGCAGGGGAGAGGGGAGGGTGGAAACTGTCATCGCCAGTGGCCCATGCATGCATATCGACTGTCACTAAAAATCAGTGGTAAAACGTGAGGATTTTTTTATAGCTGGCAAAGTTAAAGTCTAATGTATTTTTGTCCTTTCAAAAGTAACTGAATGCCCTGCTACATATATTTACATTTACATTTATTCATTTAGCTGACGCTTTTATCCAAAGCGACTTACAATTGCTATATATGTCAGAGGTCGCACGCCTCTGGAGCAACTAGGGGTTAAGTGTCTTGCTCAGGGACACATTGGTGTCTCACAGTGGATTCGAACCCGGGTCTCTCACGCCAAAGGCATGTGTCTTATCCATTGCGCCACCACCCCTATATATTAGCCTACAGTAATTATAATTTCATTTAAAACATATAAATGCACATGTATATGTATAATTATGTCATTATAAAATATATATTTGTTTATATACACACTATAAATGCATATATTTAAAAAAAAAAAAAACGTTCCGTACATAGCCGCGCCCCCTAAACCCACATAATAAAGATGGACAGTGACATAGAAATGTGCACAAACTAAGCATACGTTCCATACAATTGAGGTATTATCGAAATATCTACATTTTAATAACGAGTGATTATTTAACAAAAGGCAAGTAAAACGGTCAGGGTTACATTTTAGACACACACACACACACACACACCTCTAAAGCGATAGAAAAGTCCTCGGGACCGCATCACTCGCAAGACGAAACCTGCATTGGTGAACAAGGCCGAAGTCCACCATTCTCCAGTTGAGTGGTTGCTACACACACATTGTTTAGATGTGTCTGTGGTTGATGGCTGGAGTCTAGTCCTGGCAGCATCGCGGGGAAAGATGCACTGGAACTTTTGCACCACGAAAACAAACGCGCGTCCCATCATTACCTCTCTCATCTACTACGCGATATCATAGTTTGACATGTCTGTCATTGGAAAGATCCACGTGGTGTCATGAATAATTAAGAGGCAGTGTCTTCTCATTGGATAAAAAACTCAGTCTCATTAATAATTATGACGTGTGCGTGTCACTCATTAGCGTGTGACGTGGACACGATGAAGATTTTAAACCCGGAAGACGAAAATAGCGTATAAAAACTACAATTTAACCATGTTCCCCCTACTATTAAATCTAACGGATGCTAACATTGACTTCAATGGTGTTCAACACACATACCTCTGTTAAAATCTCAGAAATTTTGGTTTAGGGTGTCATGACCCTTTAAGAGTCACTCAGTTGTGAATGGGACTAGACTGATTGTGCCGAATGTTTGTTGTTCTCGTAACCAGCAAAAACATTGCCTTAGAAACATTTGTGTTTGTCTTTGTACTGTTTTGCGATCTGAATAAGAACCGCTTCTTATTTATTGAGCCTTATATAGTGAGATTACTGGGGTCTTTTTCACCTGAACAGGAGAAACATCTGAAAAGCTGGAGAATTCAGCCAAAATTCTCAACGCTTTCTAGGAGAAAGATATTAAAGAGATATCGTTTGTGCTTCTCCCCTCATCCGTGTCCTGTTTCTCTCTTTCTCTTCCCACTCTGTTCCTGTGCGTTCCCTCTTTTCTCTTGCCAGCGTCTTTCACACATGTTGATCTATAAACAGCCTCTTTACCATTTCAAAGATGCACCTGAATATTTGGATCAGATGAATGTCGCCGAAAGCCCTGAACCTCCTCTGTGTGTCACCCTGCGCAGCGAGATAAGCTGCTTTATACTGGTTATGACTGGTTGGAGGACTGGTTTAACTAGTGTATAGGCCTAGCTCTTGTTATTCAATATTCTGTAGTGAAGCATGTGATTTCTGTGCCACTAATGGAACGACACTGAATTGGCAGGTTAAATGTGAGCAGTATTTTCCTGTTGCTATGATGATTTCTAGGTGATCCATTTCATTAAAGTCCACCCTCAACCATATAAATATGAAAAACAATATATACAGTGCTATTAGACCAGCACACAATGTAAGGTTTGAGCCACAGCTGCCCTAAACTAACAGTATTGGTGATTACAAAAATATATTTTATGTTTCTGTAATGGTTAATCCACCAGGATGTGTGTAAGCTCTTTAGACACAGACTTGAATCCTATTGTACAAATTTGGGATTTAGTGGATTTGAAGATAGATCGCATACAAGTTTCATCAAAAGCAAGTCTTTGGGAACAACTAGAAACTATTTGGAAGTCAATAACAACAGAAAAGTACATGAACACAATGGCAGCAAGAACGCAAGCTGTTATCAAGGCTAAAGGACGCCGTACAAAATATGACGTTTTTTGGTTATTATGTGTGAGTAAAGATTATTTCGTTGTTTCAGTTTGTTATTTGCCTAGTTTTTGATATATTCCTAAAATATCAGGTCAGGTGGTCTAACATATTTGTTAAGCACTGTATATTGAGATGTGTCTGGTGAGAAAAACCTCTCAATGTAAAATCGCACCACAACCACTCGTTCGTTCGTTCGTTTCATTTGTCTGTTTGCTTGTTTATTAAATGCATATATTTATATATATATATATATATATATATATATATATATATATATATATATATATATTTTTTTTTTTTTGCATTTATTGACTGATTGATGATCATGAACATGTGGACAAATGATTAAACATGACGTGAAATCATTTTTGTGAAATTTCCATATATTTGTGAGGTGACGCATTAGTATGATGATGTGATTGTTTAAATTGCGGTTTCTAAAAGGCAAGACTGACCCACTTTTAGAGTCATTTCTTTCTATGGAGCCCCTAAAGGGACATGACGGGAAAAAACATGAGATGGGAGGGGAAAAAAATGTCATTGCTTTTGCATTCTCTCGCAAATGATTTGAGTCTACCCGAGAAACCTTGCGTTCCCTCGCTATAAGAACTCAAAACATTTGCAATGCAAAACCATTGACATATTTTTCCCTCCCATCTCATATATTTTATTCCATCACCATGTCCCTTTAGGGCAGGGTTTCTCAAACTCGGTCCTGAAGGGCCACTGTCCTGCACAGTTTAGCTCCAACCCTGATCAAACACACCTAGCTGTGAGTTTCTAGTGATCCTGAAGACATTGATTAGCTTGCTCAGGTGTGTTTGATCAGGGTTGGAGCTAAACTGTGCAGGACAGTGGCCCTTCAGGACCGAGTTTGAGAAACCCTGCTTTAGGGGCTCCGTAAATTTCCATGCAATTTTTCTTTTCTTTTTTTACTCACTAATCACTTTCACCTGCCCTTCATTTCCACAAAGCATTCAGTATTATTGATTGTTTTCGTTCCAAAAGTATTCCACAAATTCAATCTGAAATTTTTTCAATCTGACAACCTAATAGTCTATTCTATTAAAGGTTAGCCTGGGAAAACCCAGACTACTTCCGGCGAATTTTAATTCTCTCTCCAGGATAGTCTGGAGAAGAGCCCTTTCAAACTAATTTCTGTGCCGCCGAAATCGCGGCACCAATCAGAAACGTTTGGGGAGGGATTTACATGATGACGACAGCGCAGCGACGCTGAAGGAGATTTCATTACAAAGATGGATGCCGCCGTGGAACATCACTCGTTCGAATCATAGACAGTATATAAACGAATCAGTTATCGCGTCTGTTTTGAGCGATTTAAACTTACCGTTTTCGTTAAAACCGGAGCAAAGAACAACACTCGAAGCATACCCATCGATCTGATTGGTTTTATGACTATCCAATTGCGCCCAGAGGAATTTGAGCTACGTCGGTTGGTGACGCCCCTTTGGAAATGATTTGTCTACATAGCTTCGCCAGACCCTATACTCAGTTTCAACTGAGAAGGGTCTGGTTTTAACCAGGCTAATTAAAGGTCCCATATTGTCAAAACTGAAATTTCCTGGCTTTTTTCATGATAGCAGAGGTCTAGGGGCTGTGAAACTACCATATAAGTTTCAAAACAGTCGATCCACAGAAAAATGCACACAAAGTAGATGTGCCTTTTCACGAGCCGTTGTGACTTCCGTATAAATGTGATGTCAGAACTACTCAGTCACCGCCTTCAGTCACCACCCCCACCAATGGTGGGTCACTCAGAAAACAACAGGCCAATCAGAAGAGAGGCTCATGAATATTAAGTAGACAGGTCAAAATCGACCTGTTCTTGGCAGAGCTCCTGAGAAAGGAGCTGTAAAAAATATATTGAGATGGTTTTTGGTACTTATACCGCAAATATATATTCTTATGGACATCAAAACCTAAAATAAAACTTCAGAAAGGTGTACAATATGGGACCTTTAACACTGTTTGTGTGGTGAATTATTTCTGACGTGTCATTTCATTACAGGTCAACAGCATGGTAAGGCCTGTTCATACCAGGAACGATACCTTATAAAGATAATAATAACTATATTAGCATTC
>CM038638.1:33512801-33615301 GCA_021554675.1 Leuciscus idus
TGATGTTTTTCACGTTTTTCTTAGTCATTACAAATTCAGATTCAGATTCAAATTCATTACAAAATAAACAAATGTTTTTAATATAATTCACACACACATACATTATATATATATATATACATACATACATATATATTGTATACATGTGTATAAAATATATATATATATATATATATATATTTTTTTTTTTATAAAATATACAATTATTTTTAAACATTTGTGAAAATATTGTAATTAAATATTATAAATTATAACTCATTATTCAGAAATTATTTGTAACATGTAAAAATGATATATGTCTTTGAGTGTGTGTTAGAAAAATATTTCAGAATTTGTTATATACAATAATAATATACTATACAACAAAAAATGTCACACACTAATTTGTTAAAGAATGTTTTATGGTAAAAAAAAAAAAATGTATGATGCTGTTTAAAAATGGCCTAAATATAATATATAAATTGTTTTGATGTATTATTAATGTATTAATTATATAATGAAATTATTTCAATGTTTTTGTAATTAAATAATTCAATAAAATCAATAAAAGGCCACAGCAATAAAAGGTAACTTAGATAAGAAAAAATAAGAAATATGTCATGCACATTAAGGCCCGGTTTCACAGACAGGGCTTAGATTAAGCCAGGATTAGGCCTTAGTTCAATTAGGACATTTAAGTACGTTTTATAATCGTGCCTTTAAAAAAAACATTACTGGTGTGCATCTTGAGACAAAACAATGACACTGACATAATTTAAGAGATCTCAGTGTAAGTTGCTTTCAGTTAAAACGGCTCAAACATGCATTTTAGTCTGAGACTATAGACTTAAGCCTTGTCTGTTAAACCAGGGGTATGGTACACTGTAATCAATTAAAATAACATGTTATTACATAAAATATATAGTGAAATAAATTTCAATATTTCTGTAATGAAACCCTTTAAAAGCTTCACTCCCCACAATCATCTTTATTTCACTGATTATTTATTTGCTTGTTTGTGAAAAATAAGCAAGTTAAAATGTGTCTTGGAAATCACTTGAACAATGTTTCAGTCACTTCTACATGTCAGCCTCCATTAATCTGACTATATGTGTATAATCTGGTTTTGAGAGCTGAATGTGTTATTGAAGTTTCTGGAGAGACAGACTGTGTGTGTGTGTGTGTGTGTGTGTGTGTGTGTGTGTGTGTGACCCGAGCACCCGTCCTACAGGACAAATAACATTAGAGATGACATTCACAGCGGGTCTCCTCCACTATCATCCGTCTGTGTCAGAGAAAGAGACAGACTGATACTTGTATATGCACACACACCTCACACACACACACGCACACACACACACACACACACAAACACATACAAACACAAACACATACAAACACACACACACACACACACACACACGCACACACACACACACACACACACACACACACACACACACACACACACACACACACACACACACACACACACACACACACACACAGAGAGAGAGAGTCTCTAAATGACACTGACAGCTCAATTCTTCTTGTTCCTGTGTTTTTCTATCCCTCTATTTCTGCCCGTCTCAATGAGCATCAGTCTGACAGACCCTCTACTGCAAAAACAAGTTGCAATGCCAAACACACACACACACACACTTAAGCACACCCTGTACACTTGAAGTGCCGGCCATCACGCCACACATGCAACACTGAAGGCTGTTAGCTAGCAAACAGGATGCAGAATTGCAATACAAACTTAAATGTATGAAAATGGAACTAAAATGAATTAGAATTCAAGAAAATATAACTTTATTTTTAATGCTGTAAAACTCCGATCTTTGGCAAAAGGCTGGAAGGACTCTTAATCTTCAAAAACTTCCAGCCGTGTTGAAATTCTTTGAGTTGTAATTCAGTAAGCTTTCATTTCAGTTCCAATGCCATTTCAAATTCCAATTGAACTTCTATGACTTGGAGACGGTATATTTTACTATATGTATATATAAGAGTCTGTATATATTATAATAATAGTGAATATATAATTTATTTATTTATACACAACCCTTCAAAAGTTTGGGGTCTGTAAGACTTTTTTAAATACTACTTCTAATAATTTTATTTAACAAAGATGCAAATCTTGCAACATAATCAAAGGTGGTTGAATTGAAGCAGCAAACAGGATTGAAATATACAAACTAAAATGTAAGGAAATAGAGTTCAAATGAATTAAAATTCAAGGAAATAGATCTAACTTAAATGTTTTGTACTTCTGTAAAACTGTGATCTTTCAATGTTCAGCTGTTAAATTTCATGGAGTTGTTAAATTCCACTTTCTGTCGTATGAACTGAAATACCGATTCAACTTCTACGACTCGGCAGCCGCAGTCATTTAATCTGAAATCCTCAAGATGTCAGCTTGAAGTTTCACAAGGCTAGACTTCAGTAACAGCAAAATGGAAAATAAATATATATAATGTTACAACAGTCTAGCCTGGAAATCCAGATTTGAAAGATTAATGGTCTGGCATCGACTAATGAAAATCGGCCAGCTCGAGGGGCGGCACCAAGCGTGCATTTGAAGATCTCACTGCACGCAACTGGATAACACTACGACCAATCACAACATACGCTTAGCTACCAGTGGAGATAACTGGTAGATTAGACTCTCGCCGTATCCGGTCGGCAAAACAGCAAAAACGCCCTTCTTGCAAAGGAACGATTCGAGCGGCGTCTTCTGTTCCTCTTTTAGATAAAAAGCCAAGTCTAACTCGTTCATTGTAGCGGCCAAAGCCGTTTCAAACAACTGGTGTTCATCCATAGCCATCTTGCAATGTTTACTAATGACTTCGACGTCACAGCGCTGTCGTCATCTTTAGCTCGCCTCTGGCCCCGCCTATATCAGATAACCCGATGTGATTGGTGCAGCTCGGATACAAGCGCATATTTAATGAGCATCATTACTCGACGCCAGAGTAAACTCGCTGAGCAAATTCTACTTGTGCTCTCGTGAGAACTCTGGATTTCCAGGGTAGCAACAACCTATTTATAAACTTAAATACAAAAAAATGCATCCAATGAAGCAGAAACCAGAGACATCTCAAGGATAATGCAAAGGCTAGAGATCATTCAGAAATATAACTCCGTGATTTGTAAATGCAATCATTTGCATTACAGGGAAAAGGTGTCTAAACACACACAAGATGTCCGTCAGCTCCAGGCGTGCCCTTATCTCTCTCTCTCTCGCTCATGCTGAGTGTCTCGGAGCGTGAAGCTTCATTTGGGCTGTGTGTCGCTGACTAAAGCCCTTGACCTGCTGTTTGCAGCGATCGGCTCTTTCGTTTGTGAGCACTTAAGCTCAGTTTGTTCTAATTACCAGCTCTCTGATGAGCTTTCGGTGGGGAGAGCCAGTGAACTCCTAATTGTCTATTGACATTACCCATCCATTTGTAAATTTAGTTCACTGACTGCACACGTCGCCTGAAGTGAGCCATTTGATTTGGGGTTGGTAGGATTTTATTCACTTTGGGGGCTCGACTGAGCATAGTTTTTGTGTTTGTTCGCTGTTTAGTGTAAGGCCCAAAACTTGCTCCACACAATATGCAATGCAACCAATGCGATGTGTACTTCTAGCTACGCAAATGCGCTTTCATGCACCACTAGGTTCAGACAGAAATTATATGTTGCCTCAAGTACGAACTGCAATCCACGTCAATATCCAAACAGAAAGAGGCACTTATGGTTGCACTTCACACAAGGCTCCAGAAAGAGAAGTGAGATCAAATCTGTGGATGGAAAGACTAACAAAAACTGTGTTTTTATAGATTAATGAGCGCTAAGGAAACATGACTGTTGTTATCTGTCCTCGAGAACGGAGAAACCATCACCTGTAACTACATCTCTGTCTGGATATAGAGGGATGAGAGGAGACACATCACTCATTTATTCAATTCAGTCCTGCTCGTCTGCTGTGGTGTTTTGGCATAAACATTACTGAATTCTTTTAAAGATCAAGTCAAGTCACCTCAAGTCAAACACTTTATAGAATACTGGGCCCGGTTCCCCAAAACGTTCTTATCGCTAAGTAGTTCTTAACCTATTCCTTACGGTACGTTCACACGGGGCGTCAGCGTCAACGCTTCCCATTGACTTTGAATGGGTGACGTCAAGCGTTGCCGAAAAGAATTGTGGATCCGTCGGCGGCGCTTCACTGGCGTTGCTCGCGGCAGAAGTTGAGAATTTTTCAACTTCTGCCGCGAGCAACGCCAGTGAAGCGCCGCAGACGGAAGCGTCAGCCAATCAGGATCGCTCTATGCAAATACAGTAGCCAGGCGGCAGCCAATCACGTTCATCCTGTTCAAGAGCAGCAAACTGAGGATAAATTTTAAATTTCATTGGCTGACGCTGCTATGACCATGGCGTCAGTGGCAAACTTCAGCCACGCCTTCCGTCAAGCGTTGACGCTGACGCCCCGTGTGAACGTACCGTTAACCTCTCTCTTAACGTTATGGCACGATTCCCGACACGTTTATACGCTAAGTATATCTTCTGTAAGTCACACTTTCGTAAGGTTGGTCTGGACCACTCTTAGCTTCACCTTATCACTGTTGCAGGTCTATACGAATATAATTCTGAAGTTTTAATACACACAGACAGTGTTCATTTAGGCTAATTCAAGTGTTTTCATGCAAAGAATAAAATTGTCAATCACACTGATTGTTGTTAGAATTTTAATTATATTATTATTATATATTATATTATTAATTTTATAAAATAGCGCTTTTAAAGGCCAGTGGAAGCATAGGCTACTGTCAGTTAAGTCCTATTCGGGCGCTAATATTGTTTCTCATGGGCTCGTACGGTATTTTAAACATTTACGGGGTAAGTCGGTGATTTTAGTGCCGTCCGAATACATAATATCAGTGTTTTTTCTCACCCAACCCGCGTAAAAATCCCTGGCCAAATACCTACTGTTTTTTGACAAACAGGTCATGTGGTAAATCCACATCTCTGAGTTTTCAAGAAGAGATTCAAAATTCACTGTTTAAATCCTTTTTGATCACTGCCGAACACCGTACGTGACGTACACTTGTATTACTGAAATGCTGGAAAGTTTTTACAAGAACAATATTTCATCGCAGCTCCACCTCAGCGAACAAAAATGTGAAAGAGAAGAAAGCACGTACAAATTTTTAAATGGTTATTATGGCAGCAATATATGTTACAATTTTAAAATATGTAGGCTAGGCTATTATAGGCTATTATAGTTTGGATTATTGTTTATAATATCCAATAGTCCTAATAAATGTAATTTCAACTATTTCTGAAGTGCTTCTTTTATAAAGAACACCGCTTTCTCACATAAACAGCCTCTGCACGAGAGAATAATTGACTCTCGAGTCATCGATATCAGCAGATTCAGCGCCATCGCCACGGACAGCGCCGGGTAACGTCGCGCGTAAGAAGGTATATCTTAAGCAGCTTCCTAAGGTATAGTTCGGGGAACACGCCTAGTAATGGTATACCTTTAGTTAAGTTATACCTTACGAGTCTTCGTAGCGCGCTAAGAGACAGCGTTATCGGGAAACCCAGCCCAGATCGTTAGGGTCGGCGCTAGGGCTGGGCTAAGGGCGCTTAAGCCCCGAATGTTTTTAGTAAAGCCCCGAATATTTTGTTACCTTGTCTTTCTCATAGAGCAAAACAATTAATCAGAAAAACAAATGTGAATAAGATTACAGCAGCCGCGATTACCTAATCATGAAAAGTGCATATTACAGTTTTATTTATATTTTCCCCTTTGCATTAAAGGAACTTACGACGTGCTTTTGCAGCGTTGAGCATTGTAGCCAATCACAGACATGTCTGTTGAACGCATCAGCCAATCAGAGGCGTTTAAATGAGTCGCCGTGCTGAAGATGTGTTCACAGAGTTCACTTTCGCAAACCTGTCATTATTATTGGCAATAAACTTAAGATGCAAATGAGAGATTCACTGCAATATATTTGATATTCTTGATGCTGATCTGATGCACTCCATCACGCACCGCTCGGTTTGTTGTTAGGAAGACTAAAAGTTCAGCGGTCTAGCTCATCAATGTCAAAATGATTAAAGAAGTGAACGAATTCCTGGTAAAATGTAATTAGATAAACATTTAATATTTGACTGTTTTACAATAGAAATGTTCAACTACCGACAGTATCCGGTGACGCAAATTACTCAACTTTATTTATTTATTAATTAAATTGTGCCTTTTTGAATTGAAAATATGCTATAATTCCTTTGATTCATTTAGAGAGAATACATGCATAATTAAAAATAAAATATCATGTGCAAATAGTTAAAATTATTTCTTTCTTTTTCTTTATTCCCTTAAATCGCTTTTATAGTGAATTAATTCCTTTAAATAAAAATACCCAATTTTAGTTTGGGCTAAAGCCCCGAATATCCCCTGACCTTATAGAACCGCCCCTGTCGTTAACAGAATCAACGATTGCAAACTTCAGATATGAGACAAATTCCAATTGTGCTGTAAAGCATCATCTGAGTTTGTGTCCTGGGATATTTGAAATTTTATGTTAATGAAGCTTTACATATGAACACATGTGCATTCTCTGATAAGAAAACACTTTGCAGCAAAGTTTAATTTGTTAACATTCGATAACTACTTTAGTTAACATGAAATAACATAGCATTTAATAATCGTAATCATTTTTCTAAGATCAAAAGTTGTATCTGTTATCTTTAATAAATGGACTGTGAACTAAAATAAACATTAACTAACATTAACAAAGGTTAATAAATGCTGTAAAATATACAAAGTTCTGTCATGAAACTCTAGATGGCGCAGGCTGATTGGTTCTTAACTCAATTCCTCTTGCAATCACATTATTCTCTATAGGGCACAGCTGATTGGTTCCTGCTGTATCAGTAGCCAATGAGCTGCTCAACCTTCAAACACTTGATCATCATTTGCTGTAGCATTACAGCACGCTTACAGAAACCCTCCACCTTCCCCAGCTCCACCTGTATTTCATTTCATTTCATTATTTATTTATAAAGCACATTTAAAAACAACCCACGACCAAAGTGCTGAACAGGACAATATAATCAAAGACAAAAGTTACAATCTATAAAATTACAGACACAAAGTTAAATAATACATTAAAGGGTAACTCTCGCCGAAATGCAACCTAGGGTCTTTTTGTTAATCTATCTGAGGCAAACTTTCGTTTAAAAGCATAATTAGAATGGAAACGCCACTTTTAAGTTTGACCGTATTTTAATTTTCGGTTAAATTGCCTTGTGAATGGGAGTGAATGGGAGTGAATGGCGCACGACTATGATAGCATCAAAAATCACTATTTTTAAAACACTAAGAAGACTCGACACAACATGACACTTTGCTCTCAGTATCACCAGAGGCTCTACACATGAACTCCAGCATTGAGAACATTGTTTGTGTGCACAGAGTTTACTAAAGAGAAAGATTTTGAACAACTCACTGTCTCTGTGTCCGCCGGCATTTTGACAGTCAAAAATAGTCGATCTCCGAATGCAACGTAACAGGGAGGAGAGTAAAGATGGGAAGCTCCTAAAGCTCAGTTCCATATAAATTCACCGATAATTTGTTGTTTTGTCGTTAGTGAAAATCAATATTGACCTTGTATTTGAAAAAGGATCCTCATATAAGAAGCAATACTAAAATTCAGAGTCAGATCATTCGCATTCGGAGATTCTCTATCCAGTGTAGAGAAGTTAAAATGTAAAGAATTTTCGACTACCAGTCAACAGCCCGGCAGCAGCATTTTGGACCATTTGAAGACGCCCAATAGATGATTGGTTAACTCCATAATAAAGTGAACTGCAGTAATCAAGGCGTGAGGTGATGAACGCATGCATGGATAACTATTTCAAAGTTCTTTAGAGAGAGAAAAGATTTAAAGGTCCTGTTCTTCGTGATCCCATTTTTCAAACTTTAGTTACTGTGTAATGTTGCTGTTAGAGCATAAATAATACCTGTCAAATTATAAAGCTCAAAGTTCAATGCCAAGCGAGATATTTTATTTAACAGAAGTCCCCTTTCAAAGCCTACAGCGAACGGCCGGTTTGGACTACATCCCTCTACTTCCTGCTTCAATGACGTCACTAGAACAGTTTTTTGACTAACCTCCGCCCACAGGAATACACAAAAAAAGGGGGCGTGGTCTTGTTGCGCTCCCACGGAGAAGAGGAAGAGTTGCGTTTGTAGAGTGTGTTTGTCGCCATGTCGTGGAGACGCTGTTATTTTCATCCCGGAGTCAAATCACCTTTGTTTGGCCTTCCCAGGAACGCATGAGCTGAGCGCATGCATCTCCACGTTATGGTAAGAGGCGTGACCTTTCCGGGCAACGTGCCCTAAGCTTCTGTCCAATCACAACACAGGAACCGCTGGCACAATCAGAACTCGTTACGTATTTCTGAAGGAGGGACTTCATAGAACAAGGAAGACATCAGCCCGTTTTTAGGACAGTGAAAACAGCGGTATACAGATAAGTAAATTGTGTTTTTTTTACACGCGAAACATGAACACATGTTATATTGCACACTGTAAACACAATCAAAGCTTCAAAAACACAGGAAAAACGGGACCTTTAAGTTTTGCAAGACGTCGTAAGTGAAAGAAACATGATTTTACGACAGAATTTTTTTTTTTTTATCAAACTTGAGGCCTGAATCAAACATTTTTTGCATGTATAGATCTGCGATGGGTAATTTGTGTGTGCTATATTGTACAACAGCATTTCTTACTTGCTCACAGCGGCATTTTATGTATGTATTAGCAGCAGCAATAACAGTAGCGTAGAAGATCTATTCCACCAAGACCAAACATATCAACATTGTCATATACATTTACCATGGCAAACACTTTGTCATGACAGAAATATATTGCTCATTTATGGTATATGTAAGTTTGCAATACGTACCTTTAACAAATGAGACCTTATTTTAAAATGTGTTACCAAAATATCTTTTACATACTAATGGACCCTGTTTATGTAGTCGGGCATGAAGTAATTAGTTATAATTTGACAGTGGGTGATGTTTGAGATGTAATGTGCCAATGACCTTTAAAGTGTGAAAAATGTCCAGATTTAAACATGTTCACCAATACGGTCACTTTGTAAACCTGTGCTAATTAATTAAGAGCTTTTCAAACACACAGAAGCTTCCCCATTGGCAGCAGGAACAATAGTTGGCAGCTTCCCGTCAACCCTTGTTACTATGGCAACAGCTGTTCATTTGTTTCCAGTGCCCTGTGTCAGTCTGCGTGTGGCGTAAACGTTTTCGGCATTACCACCAGATTCAGTGCAAAGCAATATAAACAAGGCCAGATATTCTGCAGATAAAACCCTTACAACGATTTACCCATCCAGCCAAAATGCCAGAGTTGCAACAGATAGTTTTACAACTGAAAAATCATAAGTCATTTCAGTCAGTTATGTATTATAGCGCCTTTCACAATATGCATTGTTTCAAGCAAATACAATTTATTAATTTAATAAATAAATAAATATATATATATATATATATATATATATATATATATATAGTTTCAAAGCAGCTTTACAGAAAATCATGATGTTAATGTTGTTAAATATTATTTTAATATTTATTTATTTTATATAAAAAATTATATATATATATATATATATAAATTAAAAATTATAAAAATGTGTTGTGTATATATATACACATACAGTGCTATGCATAAGTTTAGACACCCATGCTAAAGTTGACTAAAAAGAGGAATAAAAAATCTTCTTTTGGAAATTGAACTTAATGCCTTAATTAAAAAAATTTGGAAAAATCCAACCTTTAAGGACACCAATTTTCTTTGTGAATGAATAATGTATCGTAAATAAATAAATGTTCTTCCTTAAAATACAGGGTGCATAAGTCTGGACACCCCTACGTTAAATTCCCATAGAGGCAGGCAGATTTTTATTTTTAAAGGCCAGTTACTTCATGGATCCAGGATACTATGCATCCTGATAAAGTTCCCTTGGCCTTTGGAATTAAAATAGCCCCACATCATCACATAGCCTTCACCATACCTAGAGATTGGCATGGAGTACTTTCCATAAGATCATCTCTCAATGCAAATCAAACCAGCTATTAGGCTAACTGAAATAAAACCATGCCAATCTCTAGGTATGGTGAAGGCTATGTGATGATGTGGGGCTATTTTAATTCCAAAGGCCAAGGGAACTTTATCAGGATGCATAGTATCCTGGATCCATGAAGTAACTGGCCTTTAAAAATAAAAATCTGCCTGCCTCTATGGGAATTTAACATAGGGGTGTCCAGACTTATGCAGCCTGTATTTTAAGGAAGAACATTTATTTATTTACGATACGTTCACAAAGAAAATTGGTGTCCTTAAAGGTTGGATTTTTCCTAATTTTTTAAATTAAGGCATTAAGTTCAATTTCCAAAAGATGATTTTTTTTATTCCTCTTTTTAGTCAACTTTAGCATGGGTGTCTAAACTTATGCAATGCACTGTGTATACAGTATATATACTGTAAATTTTTTGCAACAATATAAGCAATCGCGCAAATCAATCACAGAAAAGATTAGTGTTTGCATGTGCAAAACTAAAACATGTTTTAGGAGTTCAAACCTAATGGCAACAAAAACTGTGGTAAACTGTGGTAAACTGTGGTAAACTGTGCTGGTTTGGCTGTAACTCTGGTTGCCATGCTACATTTCTCAAGAATACATATCCTGATGAATTGTGCTCATTATGAATATGTCAAAATTAAACTCGTTAGTGTCACAAGAGAAGACTGATTAGAGTCAGCGCAGATAATTGATCAGACGTTAGACACCGCAGGGGAAACACGGCATCTCTGAATCACACTGACATCTGAACTTCTGCTTTCATTCCCAACTCATCCACACTCTACAGGAAGAAGCAGAAAATCACCATATCATCATTCATGTTCTGCTCTTATTGTGTATGTTATTCTACTGACACAGAATTGTTTTAATAACTTACTCCGCCCCATGTTATTTTAGTATTATTGATATATACTATTATGGTTTTTGTTCATTTTTTATTTTTTATTTTTTTATTTTTACATTTCAATTAATTTTTTGTAAAAAAAAGTATTTTTTAGTATTCCAACTTAGACCAAAAAAAAAGACAAAAAATAAATAAATTATGCAACTAGCTGAATTACAATAAATGCAATTAGTTAATACTTTATTTTCTTTCAGTCAATGTCTATTTCATTTCGAATAATAATTTTATTTTTATTTTTTCAGTTCTAGTTTATGGTAATAAACCTTTAGAGCTATTGAGGTCGTTAAGTCTCTTCCGCTTACAAAGACTACATTTGTTTGATCAAAAATACAGTAAAAGCAGTACAATTGTGAAATAGTATTACAATTTAAAATAACTGTTTTCTATTTTAATGTATAATGAAATGTAATTTATTCCTGTGATCAAAGCTGTATTTTCAGCATCATTACTCCAGTCTTCAGTGTCACATGATCCTTCAGAAATCATTCTAATATGATGATTTGATGTTCAAGAAACATTTCTGATTATTATCAATGTTGAAAACAGATGTGATGCTTCATTTTTTTCAAGAGTCTTTGATGAAAAGAAAGTCCAAAAGAACAGCGTTTATCTGAAATAACGTCTGTACTTCTGTAATGTCTGTAAGACCAATTTAGTGAATCCTTGCGGAATAAAAGCATTCATTTCTTCTTCTTTTTTAAACTTACTGACCCCAAACTTTTAAACAGTGTATGTCATTGTTTCGTTGAAGGTAATGCTGCCTAAAAAGTGTGTACTAGTGGTGTAAAACTTTCTTTTAAAGACTCAAACGCAGCAGTCACACACTCTGTGAGGCTATACAGTCTTTGTCAGCTCAGCTTGGTTTTTTCCAGGAATGGCAACAAGAGAGGATGTTTTATTTTTGGCATATTCTCACAAAATGTGTGTATTGAGATGACACAGCAGTACTCTGACATCTTGCTCGTGCGGAGATGTTCCCCTCTGTGCTTTACAGAAGTGCATGAACCTCACTGTCACACACACTGGAGGATCTCCTGCGTGGAAAACAAACCAGAGCGATGCAAATAAAAGAAACTCATCTGCATTCCTTTTCTTATAATGTTAGTCAAAGTTCCTTTAAAAATTTAGTTTTTAAGACCAATTTTCCCCCCTCCGATTATTAATAAAAAAGGGATAGTTCACCCTAAAATGAAAATTCTCCCATCATTTACTCTCCCTCAAGCCATCCTAGGTGTATATGACTTTCTTCTTTCAGCCGAACACAATCAGAGTTATATCAAAACATATCCTGGCTCCTCCAAGCTTTATAATGGGAGTAAATGCTTAGATTTTGAAGCCCAAAAAAGAGCATCCATCCATCATAAAACTCCAGGGGGTTAATAAAGGCCTTTTGTGATTTTGTAATGCGTTTGTGTAAGAAAAATATCCATATTTATAACTTTATAAACTAATCACTGGCTTCCAGCAATGGCTGTACGCAAGTCTAGTTCCGGCGGAAGAGTGACCTCTGACCCGAGCCGGATTTATGCTCATGTGCATATGCTCGCAGAAAAACTGCCATTATGATATTTTTAATATGATCTCATAATTTGTCATCAGGAATATTAGGCTGATGTCACTTTAAGACTTGACACATGGATTCATTAGACGGTTACACATGTGTTTTCTTTCTCGACTGTTTACGTTCACTTAAAACAACTTACTGTTTACATGTGAATACTCGCCAAGACCTGCATTTTGACATTAGTTTGTGTGTATTTGACTGTTTAAGTGCAATAAGCTGCGAAAAATTACTCAGTTTAGTTCTGAGAGGAGGCTTTATGTTCACGCACTTTAGGTGTGACCACAAAATATGTGGGAATGAGTAAAATTATACACAATATACACAATCCCACATCAAAATTCAAGCCCTGTAACAGCAACAATATTCATCCACATCAACTGAAGCGAGTGAGTGAGGAGAGGCGGGTTTGTGTGTGACTCGCTGTCGGAGAGATGAGAGAGAGAGAGGCTTTTATCATGTCTATTCTGTGGGAAATGAGTATTGCAAGTGTTTCAGGTTTTTCAGGATCAATACGTTTAGAAAAATCTATATTCTTGACTACAATCTTGACAAAAATGTATATATTATATATGAAATTCAACCCGCCAAAGTGCTTTCGTGTTGGGGGTCTAAGTCTTAAAATATTGTCTAGATAGGCAGCTCATGGGTTCTGGAACACAGTGGTGGATGTAATGGATGAGTCACACACTTGAAGGTCTGAATGGATGAATTCACTCTTTGTGTCGCAGCACAAACACACACACACACACACACACACACACACACACACACACACACACACACACACACACACACACACACACACACACACACACACACACACACACACACACACACACACACACACACACACACACATTTGCTCTCTCTCTCTGTCTGACTCACACAAACCTTGAGAGTATCCTGCTCTTTCTCTAAAGCATTTAGCTCTTTGTCTGCTGCTGAATATTAATAAAGATGAGCTCCTAACAATCTAACAGGCTTTTCTTTACAACGTCTATCAGAGTTTGAAATACACTAAAGGCATCTTTACACGGCCAGGTTAAGGCTGCTCTGTGCCTGCTCAAAATTCAGTGTCAACTCAAGTCCCCTTCATTTATACAGCGCTTTTAACAATATAGATTGTTTCAAAGCAGCTTTACAGTGATAACAGGAAATTACCGTAACAGATTGTTTAGGCTTTACAACAGCTCTAGGATAAAGTTATTGTCCAGCTAAAGTTAAGGCCATTGCACACCGAGTCCGAAATTTTCGTATGCGTTTTTTCGTGTTCGTCAGCCTTAAAATTCGTCACGCACAGAAACCTTGCACACTGAGTCCGATGCGTATTTATTAAACCTTTGCGGAAAAAAACGCAAAAAATACAAAATGGATTCGTCAAGGGTAGCAGTGGGGATGATTGTGTTGCCCTCTTTCTTCTTAAAAAGAGAAAAAGAAAGAGGAAATATTGGGTCCACCCAATACTGAGATTGCGCCGAGAGGAAGGAGAGTTTAATTCACCTCCTTATCAAGGAGTTGCGAAATTATCCCGAGCGATTCAAAATTTACCTCAGAATGTCAGTGGAACAGTTTGATGCTTTGCTAGCGATACTGGAGCCACATATTAAAAACAAGACCACCAATTTCCGTGAACCAATCGATCCTGAACAGAGACTGGCAGTATGTCTAAGGTATGGGCGCGCGCGCACACACACACACACGCAGGCGGCCGGCGGAAGCGCTGGGCAGACAGAACAGCTGTATACAGGTTATATTTTATACCCAAATAATACATGATTAGTGATCGAATTGGCTGCTAAATCCATTGTGGATTTTGTCGTTCGCTTTTAGTTGTATGGTGGCTCTGAATTGTGAAAAACCTCTCAAAATACTGGCTGTGGATGCGAAAAACGCAGAAAATCGAACCAGATCCGAATTTTTTTATTACGGACGAAAGTTTCGTAGACAGTGTGCAAGCGTGATTGACATAACGTGAGGTCGAATTTTTTTTTTAACGTGCGAAAATTTCGTATGCGAATTTCGGACTCAGTGTGCAATGGCCTTTAGTTTTGATTGACTGATTCACTTCTGTTGTGAAGATCATTAGTTATTAACTCAGGGGCCGCTAACACGACACCGTTCTTACAGGAAAACCTTTAACGCGCTCCGGACGCCCATCCGCTCAAACAGTGTCTGGTGTCTCAAGAACACACTCCCTGAAATAGGTTCAAAGGTGCAAACGATTATCCGTTATCTCTGCGCAAACCTCAACGCGAAAACGCAGACGTCGTGCACATGCGCATTACGTGTTGCGCGTTTGAATATATATATGCGCAGGCGTGTAGTCCTTCTTTACAAATCAACCCTCAATAATAAACTACTTGTCTGGCCTTAAAAATGTATAATACAGAATTTTGTAACTTTTTTTTATATATATTTTTTATGAAGACATAATGCTGCATAAAATCCAGACTAAATTATGCCTGCTGTGACCCATTTCAGTCTTATACAAGTCCCACCAGGATTTCACTTTTTTTTTTTTTTATGATTTTGTGCCGGTAATTTTATTAGGATTCCATATTTACCATAATATGTATGACTCTAGATATACAGGACAATTCAAAAATGCAATAATCTTGTTTATTTTTGCGTCTTACCAAATTCTTACAACAATATTGTTATTATAAATAAGAGCAAACATATTACAAACATAGGAAAAAGATACAAATTGAAATAAACCGTGCTTTAATTTTTTTCCAGGTGGTTTTAGTATTCAGAAAAGACTGCAGAAATGATCAAAAATAAAACACTGCACAGTCATCAGTGAAATAATACACAGCGGTTCTTATTAAAGCTACTAAAGTTATTCAGTCAAGAGCAGGGTGATTTTTCACTTTTTCTTTTGATTTAAACATTAATTGACGGATGGCAACAGGTAAATTATGCTGCTGTCACTTTAAGACCTAATGCACAAATTATACAATTTTGAATCCAATTTTGAATGATTATAATTGTATTATTTTTCGTATAATTTTCTCATTCAGGTATGTTTCTTAGTCACACTAACGTGTCGATAACTTTAAGTAGCACTCCACTTTTTGTGATTATTTTGCTGTTAAATGGCCAATTATGCAGGATCTCTTATGCAAATTATGAAAACTTGAAGGGTTCAGTGCTTAGAGAGAGAGAGAGAGAGAGAGAGAGAGAGAGAGAGAGAGATCCTCTGTTAACCCATGTGTTGACATATTCCTCCTGATTTATATTTTAATAGCAGATCTCAGTATGACTCAGAGAAGACTAGTGTGTATCTCACTCATGCATACTTGAGCAAAAAAGATAGAGAAATCAGAGGTATATGAGGATAGTGGCATATGGTGGTCCTAAAATGATTTGGACACTCAAATGTGTCTCATTAGATCAAACATCTGCATGTCTGAGGATATTTTCTTCTTCATTTCATCGTCTCAATGTGTTGCTTCGAATGCAACACTATAGATGTATTGATTTAGCATTGATTCAAATGAAACAAACATCTTTATTTTGTAAAATAATATAATATTTGGCTTGAAAATATATGTGGTTGAGTTTGATATATATATATTTTCAATGCAATGCCATTCAGACATTTATAAATGTGACAAGTATCCAAATATGCATCATAAAATTGATTTTTATATCAAGCTAACTGCATAACCACACTCATAACCTCTTTTATAAACACATTAATCTGAATGAGAACATTAACAAATAGTTATTTTGATTAAGTGGCTTCAGTTGAAATATTGGAGAACGAATGGATACTAAATAAAGGATGCGTTCGTTGTATAAACACCGGCACTGATGAGAGAGACAGCAAATGTTGTTCACATGCCCGCTGGCAAAGACCACAAACACGTGTTTACTCGAAATGTACGCCTGTATGCGAACGCGTTTGAGTCCTGAGGATCTGTGGTTCAGCTTCTCTTTAATATCACACACGAGAGACACGATCACAGAAGCGTCTCACCTCTGACCAGGAGAAGGAGAAAACATGATTGACTGACAGACGTCTGAGGTTTGATATGCAGACGTCTAGACCCAATGCATTTTAATAGGGCGATTCAATCATAAACCACAAACACATCAATGCTCAAGACATCAATATGACATATCATAGTTGAATGACATATTAATACGGCTTTAATAACAGAAGGAAATTAGGTTACACTTTATTTTAAGGTGTCATTGTTACAGTGTAATTATACATTTAAGTACTGAGTAATATTAAGCAACTAGGGTTAGGGTAGGATTAGGATTTGGTTGAGAGTTAGTTGCATGTAATTATGCATAATTTACTGTTATTACTATGGTAAGTACATGTAACATATGTAACAAGGACACTGTAAAATAAAGTGTTACCGAAAATTATTATTTATGAAGAAAATGGAATAGGGTGAACATTTTCAACTAACAGATATATGTATTTCTTTATATGTATGTATTTCGTTTTCTAAATATTCAAATGATGCATTATTCAATTAAATTTGCACTAATTCTCATTCATTTCCAGAACAGAAATATGAACATTGGATGAAGCCATATAAGAGTTAAGAGTCAAAGGTTTTTAATCTGTTTTTATCACTCCATAAATCCGGAAATACTGTCAACGGCCAGAGAAACAAACAACAACAAAACAATTTCCCCCATGTGTTTTTAGGAATAAAATGTTATTAACATCAGCTGAATGATATATGTACAAAATCCTCGGTGAAAACCTTCAGAATATAGATAGGAATAAAAATCTAAAGTTTGTTGTATGTAAAGCTGCTGAAGTACAGCTTTCTGACCCAAACTCACCGTTTGAGTATAGACCGTATGCGCCAGAGAAACGAGGGCGCCGCCATCTTTAGAATATTGTCTTTGAACTTCCGGTTTTGCGGTCACTCTGTATATTTCTTTGGCATTGCTGTCCAGGAGTAATTAGCTTTTGAAGTGGATTTACTTAAAGCTGCAGTCTGTAACTTTTTTGTGTTAAAAATTATCCACAAAAAAAACCCAACAAAAAAACATAACCAGCCAGTGTTCAAAACTCTCTGCTTGCCGTAGCTCGAATGTTTTTAACTCCAGTGGTACTGGTGGATTTCCACGGGAAATTCGAGCATGTGTTTGCGTCATTACATCACATCTCTCCACATAAAGAAGAGTCTCGGCTAGTCGGCTATGAGTGTGAGGATGTTGGAGGTGGAGATTTATAGCCTTTTCTCACAGCATTTGATATAATTAAACTTATAGCGGATCCAGAATGTTTCAAATGACAATCACAAGTGACAACTGGAGATTCACCAGTTGTAAAACCCAAAAGACTTCGGAGTGTCTAGAGAAAAAAAGAGACTGCAACCGGGCAATGCGAAAACAAGGATAAACATTGGCAGGGCTTTTGAAAGATGGCGTGAACTCCGTGTTTCAAAGGGGTTCAAAACGGACGCAGAGACTGCTTTTTTTTTTGCTAGACAGGTAAGACATTTCAATAGTTCAATTGCGTAACAGTAGCGCACTTATTCGCTTAATTTACACAGTTACGGAGTTTCCTTTGTTGTGCCTTTCTCGTTTTGCTATCATGGTAAATCTGAATTATTTTGTGCTAGCTATGAGAGGGAGCAATTCACCTCCAAGAAAATCAAACCCGCCGCCTCCGTTGTCAAGTACTGGATCTGAATCAAATTGTAAAGTGAACATTTTCCTGTCGTAATATGTTTATATTATGTTATATTATAACACGTTTATGCATAACAGGGATTCTGTTCATACACCGTTTATTTCATAGCACTATGATTGTTATTTGTTTGTATAAAATAACTGCTCTTCTATGATTTGCACGGTTTTACATATATAAGCAATCGTTAGATTTAATCAGCGTGATTTACTGCAATGCTTTTTCCCCCTTAGTTGATCTGAACAAAAGTGGATGTTACTTACTTGTTCAGACGTCATTTTCCGTAGAAAATTCTAATATTGGTCATACTTCCAAAAAGTATATTCTGTGATTCTGAATGCCCGTATCCACACCGGCGCGGTGATTGACAGCCGCACACTCTCCTCAAAACATTGGATTCATCCGCGCTGTTTCATGCCGATGTACAACCCACGTAAAGTTGATAATTCCGCCAATAACTGCAATTGCAGATTTCGAACAGAGATGGCGACAAAGAGGAAAAACTGCGGACTGCAGCTTTAATGTAAAGTTAACGAAAGTTATCATGAGGATTGTAATGTTTAAAGTAGATTTCTTAACAAATATCAGTCGACCGGGAAGATTTTAAAACGAGCCGTTCATTCATAAATACGCAAGATCGCTGTGAAAATACAGACCGGAAGACAAAAGACACTTCCATTCACGTCCATTCAAAAGGCAATTTGACCGAAAACGAAAATACGGTCAAACTTAAAAGTGGCGTTTCCATCCTAATTATCAGGGTTCCCGCGGGGTCTTAAAAAGTCTTAAAAAGTCTAAAATTCTGAACTTTAAATTTAAGGCCTTAAAATGTCTTAAAAATGGCCAGATTTTCATGCGTGGTCTTAAATTTCATTTAGTCAGGTCTAAAAAAGCTCTCGTTCACATATCGCATCTTTTGCGCGCTCAAGTTCGTTCAAATGTAGGCGCGCGCTCATAATTGAAGCGACGCACTCGTTTTTTTCCAGGCGCAGCGAGATAAAAAAAAATCTCAACTCTTCAGAATGCCGCAAACGCACCGCAGGTCATGTGACAAGAACCAACCAACCAATCAGCTTCGCCCCTTTCCGTAACAACATTGAAAGCTCACTCAACTGGAAGGATGCGGGTGCACCCAAACACTACGGGTGTTTTTCTCTTCTCCGTAAATAAATCTTGAAGCAGAGCTACAGCAAGCGTTTCTCGCCAGTGGAAATCCATTAGCCACTAAAACTTCTTTGTCATTGTGGAGAGCGCAGTGCTTGGTTGCATAGCAACGACAGACGCCACGGGAAAATCCGACCGAATTTTACTATTAATAATAAAAGATAAGCTAAAGTGCATTGTAAATGTCAGTAATTTTTTTTTATAAAAAATGATTTATATTGGTCATACTTCCAAAAAGTATATTCTGTGATTCTGAATGCCCGTATCCGCACCGGCGCGGTGATGGTGATGGTGGACACCGGAAGTAAGGGATGCCGTCAAGCTGAAGAAGGAGTCCTATCGGGCCTGGCTGGCTTGTGGGACTCCTGAGGCAGCTGATGGGTACCGACGGGCCAAGCGGACTGCAGCCCGGGTGGTTGCGGAGGCAAAAACTCGGGCCTGGGAGGAGTTCGGTGAGGCCATGGAGAAGGACTATCGGTCGGCCTCGAAGAGATTCTGGCAAACCGTCCGGCGCCTCAGGAGGGGGAAGCAGTGCCCTACCAACGCTGTTTACAGTGGAGGTGGGCAGCTGTTGACCTCGACTGGGGATATCACCGGACGGTGGAAGGAATACTTCGAGGATCTCCTCAATCCCGCCGTCACGTCTTCCATTGAGGAAGCAGAGGCTGAGGGCTCGGAGGCGGACTCGTCCATCACCCAAGCTGAAGTCACCGAGGTAGTCAAGAAACTCCTCGGTGGCAAGGCACCGGGGGTGGATGAGATCCGCCCTGAGTACCTCAAGTCTCTGGATGTTGTGGGGCTGTCTTGGCTGACACGCCTCTGCAACATCGCGTGGCGGTTGGGGACAGTACCTTTGGACTGGCAGACCGGGGTGGTGGTCCCTCTTTTCAAGAAGGGGGATCGGAGGGTGTGCTCCAACTATAGGGGGATCACACTTCTCAGCCTCCCTGGGAAAGTCTATGCCAGGGTACTGGAGAGGAGAATCCGGCCGATAGTAGAACCTCGGATTCAGGAGGAACAGTGTGGTTTTCGTCCCGGTCGTGGAACACTGGACCAGCTCTATACCCTCTACAGGGTGCTGGAGGGCTCATGGGAGTTTGCCCAACCAATCTACATGTGCTTTGTGGATTTGGAGAAGGCATTCGACTGTGTCCCTCGCGGCGGCCTGTGGAGGGTGCTCCGGGAGTATGGGGTCCGGGGCCCTTTGCTAAGGGCTATCCGGTCCCTGTACGACCGGAGCAGGAGCTTGGTTCGTATTGCCAGCAGTAAGTCAGACTTGTTCCCGGTGCGTGTTGGACTCCGGCAGGGCTGCCCTTTGTCGCCGGTTCTGTTCATAATTTTTATGGACAGAATTTCTAGGCGCAGCCAGGGGCCGGAGGGGGTCGGGTTTGGGGACCACACGATTTCATCTCTGCTCTTTGCGGATGATGTTGTCGTGTTGGCCTCATCAGACCAGGACCTCCAGCATGCACTGGGACGGTTTGCAGCCGAGTGTGAAGCGGCTGGGATGAAAATCAGCACCTCCAAGTCCGAGGCCATGGTTCTCAGTCGGAAAAGGGTGGCTTGCCCACTTCAGATTGGTGGAGAGTTCCTGCCTCAAGTGGAGGAGTTCAAGTATCTTGGGGTCTTGTTCACGAGTGAGGGAAGGATGGAACGGGAGATTGACAGGCGGATCGGTGCAGCTTCTGCAGTAATGCGGTCCCTGTACCGGTCTGTCGTGGTAAAGAAGGAGCTGAGCCGCAAGGCGAAGCTCTCGATTTACCAGTCAATCTACGTTCCTACTCTCACCTATGGTCATGAGCTGTGGGTCATGACCGAAAGGACAAGATCCCGGATACAAGCGGCCGAAATGAGCTTTCTCCGTAGGGTGGCTGGGCGATCCCTTAGAGATAGGGTGAGAAGCTCGGTCACTCGGGAGGAGCTCAGAGTAGAGCCGCTGCTCCTCCGCATCGAGAGGGGTCAGTTGAGGTGGCTCGGGCATCTTTTCCGGATGCCTCCTGGACGCCTTCCCGGGAAGGTGTTCCGGGCATGTCCCACCGGGAGGAGACCCCGGGGAAGACCTAGGACACGCTGGAGAGACTATGTCTCCCGGCTGGCCTGGGAACGCCTCGGTGTCCCCCCGGAAGAGCTGGAGGAAGTGTCTAGGGAGAGGGAAGTCTGGGCATCCCTGCTTAGACTGCTGCCCCCGCGACCCGGCCCCGGATAAGCGGTAGAAGATGGATGGATGGATGGAAAAAATGATTTAAAGTCTGAAATATGTGAGGTTTATCTTTTTATAAAAAAACTTTTTTGTCAAAACTTTATTTGAACTTGTACATGTTAGTATATAACATGTTGCAAGACACTTTTAAAATCTGGCTATCATTTTTAATGGTATTATTTAATGTTTATGTAAAAAAAAAGTGCATATTGATGCTAATTTTATTTGTTATTTGCTGGTTTTCGACATTGTGTAGTATTAGTACTTTTTGAACAGGATTCTGTGATAACCGTGGTCATTTTTGTCACAATAATCATTGAAATGAAATGTTCATGCCATTTCATCTCTAGTTATGATCAACTATGATCAACTAAAATCAACTAATTATGTGTTTTTTACAGTATAATATGCATAGTACAATTTTCTATAAAAAAATATATATATCTGATTCTGATTCTGACACACGTTGTTTGGTGTGGAAGGTTACTAATGTGATTGTTTTATCTGTAAATTAAATTAATGTTTTTTCAATTACTTAATTCATTGAAATAAAATGAATTCTTTGATTTGAATTTTTTTTTTTGCCAATGCCAAAAATTTGGTCTTAAATTTCAAACTTTATGGTCTTAAAATGTCTTAAAAAGGTCTTAAATTTGACTTGCTGAAACCTGCAAGAACCCTGAATTATGCTTTTAAACGAAAGTTCGCCTCGGGTAGATTCCCAAAAAGACCCTAGGTTGCATTTTGGCGAGAGTCACCCTTTAAAGATATGTATTATAATTCAAATCTATAGATGCAAATAGAAAAACTGTGTGTATTTTGCCAATTGCCAACAATGGTTTTGCCTGTTTTGTTTTTTTTGTGTGTGTTTTTTCTCATGTCTCTATGTGGTTGCTAGGGTGGTTACCCAAGTAAAAGAAATCCAGCATGTGAAAATGATTAGAATATGCTTGCAAAATTAAGAGCAGGCCTCTCTCTTTAACAGGACACATATGAGGAATCACATGCATCCATTACACAAGCAAGGTCATGGGTTTGATCCAATCACTAACTCTTTCCTTAGTAAAACAGCATTAATAAACGCATCCTGGCATGAGGAACATCAGTGACGTTACAGATGCATGAGACACCCATTTCAAGGTGAAGCCTGGAGGTGCTGAAGCTCAAATCAATATGAGCAGAATGTTTACACGATGTTCTTCAGATGAGAGGTGCTGATTCATAATCAGTTTTTGCATTTAATCCCCAGAGACAGAGCGCAGCGACTCGAGCAGCAAATCTGGAGACACACTTCAGGAATCAGGAATCAGGAATCAGCTCGTGGAAAATCAGATGTACCTGCTCGGAATATGATTCAAACAAACACCAGTGACTTTCAACAAATCCCTTCATTTCTCTCAGTAAAATCATTCAAAACAATATTTAAAACCACTGAAATCAGATTTCATTTTGGGAGTCTAGTTGCGGTTTATCACTGCACAATCAGGTTATTAAGATTGCATCCGTTAGGAACATCATTGCCAATAGTTGTATTAAAATAAAAAAAAGCGAATTATTCACAATAGTGTTTTAAAAACGTTGTTCCCATCTCACAAAGTTTTAACCTTTATAATTCCTGTATCGTGATTTACTCCAAGGTATTTTAACCTGAATATAAATTAGTATCTAGTAATATAAAATTGTGCTATTTTTGTGGAAACTGTGACATTTCTTATCAGGATCCTTTGATGAATAGAAAGTTCAAAAGAACAGCATTTATTTGAAATAGATAGAAATCTTTTAACAAAATACATGTCTTTACTGTCACTTTTGATCAATTTTGAGCCTTGCTGAATAAAAAAAATAAAAAATCATTTCTTTGAAAAATATTATATCTCACTGACCCCAAACCTTGAATGGTAGTATACCATTTATATATATATAAATATATAATATTTGTGTGTGTGTGTGTGTGTGTGTGTGTGTGTGTGTGTGTGTGTGTGTGTGTGTGTTCTAGGATGTAAAACAGGAAGAAAGGATGAGACGCAGAGAGATTGATAAGAGGAACATTAGAGATGCAGAGGAGGAAGATCCGCCTGATGACATTATTCATCTTCAATCTAAAGTAAATGAACATTACAGCGGCTCCTGTCTCACACATTCAGTCTGTCACAGAAGAGCTCTAATATGATTCATCACTGAAACCCGTCAGACATCGGATGGCGTGACTTCATCCCGGTCAGACTGATGAAAACGCCTGCAAAACAAATTGAATTTGTGTGTTTAAGACAGCGTCGCTATCACTACTCATGCTCGTGGTGAAGGACTTGATCAAACCCATAACCCAGAGTTTTGAAGTTCTTCAGAAGAACATCACTGTCATCATACACTGCTTGTGCTAATAACATGACCATACCTCAAATTATCAAGCTAGTTGTGGAGAGATACAGATTTCATTTTTGTTTTGTTTTTAATAAATTTGCAAAGATTTCAAACAAACTTCTTTCACATTGTCATTATGGGGTTTGTTTGTAGAATTTTTAGGAAAATAAAGAATACTAATAATTTAATCCATTTTGGAATAAGGCTGTAACATAACAAAATGTGGAAGTAGTGAAGCGCTGGGAATACTTTCCGGATGCACTGTATGCCATTGATTTAATAAGTAAAAAAAAAAAAAAAAAAAAAAAATGTGGAGGTGAATAAGATAAAATAGGTTGATTAAATTAAATTAAAATAAAATAAAATATATAAAAATCAATCAAAATTAAAAATTAAATTAAAAAAAATAAATTAAAAAAATTAAAATTGAAAAATTAATAATAATAATAATAAAACATTTACATTTTTTTTTATAAAAATGCCCCATACTCGGGCGACCAAACAAGATCACCAGTAACACTTATTGTGGGAGGAAATCTGCAGAATGAATGGTAACATGGTAAAAGCATGGTAAAACGTTAAGTGTTAAGTGGAGTTATACAATGAACTTCACTGTTACTGAATGATGAAAGTATCATGAAATTAGCCAAAATATAATCAATGAACGCTGTGAATGACGGACATTACATGTACTCGCTTTCTATGGGATTATTACTCGCTTCTAGGATGCATTATGGGAAACTGTTGAGGGAACTGATGTATCCATAAAAGCTTCTGCATCTGCTTTAAATGGTGTCACAAGCACATCTCATTTGTCACCTGACGTGGCGTTCAGAGGAAACGTGTTTTATGACACTGAATCCTCATCAGTGTGACTCCAAGAAAGCGGGAGTGATTTGAAAGGTCTCCATGATGAATGACTCTGGACCGTCACAGCGAGTGATGATCCATCAGTCTGGAGAACAAGCAGACGGACAGCAGCTTCATTATCCGCTCAGTTTCTTCAGATTCATGATGCAACTGATCAGAAACCACAGTTTGACGCTCAAGCCTTCGTGTGTTCTGACAGACGTTCCTGTTCCATGCACTGAATTAAAGTTTAACACTCCACTGACAGTGACGGAACTGAATATATCAGCTTCCCAAGAACAAATATTGAACAGAAGAGAGTTTGTTCTCAAGTTTACATACTTAAACATCCCCACTTATTTCAGTGATTCCAAATATCCAAAGTGGCGCTGCACCCAAAAAAAATTTTTTTCCAGAGTTTTTTCTGTTTCCCGGAACCAAGATGTTTTGATTGACAGCTGATTCATCCATACTTGCACCAGCTGTTGCCTGAGTTTGTTATGAAGGGAGTGAAACATTTTAAATGTCTTTACTATCACTTTTGATCAGTTTTAAAGCATCCTTGCTGAATAGAAGTATTAATTTCTTTCCCAAAAAATCTTACTGACCTCAAACCTTTTGAACGGTAGTGTGTACAATGTTACAAAAGCTTTCTATTTAAGATAAATGCTGCTAAACTTTCTATTCATCAAAAAATACTGGGAAAAAAGTGTACACAACTGTTTTCAATGTTGATAATAATCAGAAATGTTTCTTCATCATCAAATCATCATATTAGAATGATTTGTGAAGGATCATGTGACACTGAAGACTGGAGTAATGATGCTGAAAATTCAGCTTTGATCACAGGAATCAATTATTACACTTTTAAACTGTAATAATATTTAATAATATTTACTGCATATTTGATCAAATAATTGCAGCCATGATTAGTGTTTTACTGTTAATTACTGTTTTACTGTATTTTGGATCAAATGCAGTCTTGGTGAGCAGAAGAGACTGCTTTTCAAACAACTTTTAAACGCTAGTGTACTTTATATAACAGGAAAAATGATAATAATCCATAGAAACACACACACACACACACACACACACACACACACACACACACACACACACACACACACACACACACACACACACACACACACACACACACACACACACACACACACACACACACACACACACACACAGATAGTAGCTGTATCTCTCCTCCTGCTTCTCTTCATATTTTTCCTTCTCTTCTCAGTCCCTCAGGCTGATCTGATGGAGTCTGATTGTGGGTTCACAGGTGGAGGAAGAACTGCCACAGCTACACACACACGCACACACACACACTCACACAGCACACATGCACGCACTGCACGCACGCACGCACGCACGCAGCACTCACAAACAACACAAACACACACACACACACACACACACACACACACAAACACACACACACAAACGACGCACTTGTGTTCACTGAGCTCGGGGCAACTGTTTTCCACCTCTCATTGTTTTCTCTGCATATCAACTCTCAGGTAAAACACCTCCTCAGAAAACTACCACACACACACACACACACACGTTCATCTCAGGAAAACTGCGGCTCTGTTTCACTGCCTACATACAAACACATGATTTCAATGTGAGCAGATTTCTGAAATATGAAATGCAAACCAAATGATATCGATAACATTGTGCATCAGCTAAATAATTTATCCAATGCAATAAACTGAATTAATAATGAGTGTATTTTACTATACAGTAAATTATTTATTGGATTAAATTATTTAATTTAGTGCAATGATGAACTATATATATTTTTTTTTTTTGAAAGAAGACTCTCCTGCTCACCATGACTGTGTTTTTTTAATCAAATATACAGTAAAAACAGTAATAGTGTGAAATACTTGTACAATTTAAAACTGACCCTGCCATCTTGCGTTGATTATTTTTCGAAACAGTGCATTCTGGTAATTTGACGTTGTGCTGGTCTCTTCATTTGGGAAACACCCTCGTATTAGAAGCACACTTATGTATGATAGTAATCAGTGACTCCCGAACTCATCTCACAGAGCTTGTGTGTTTTACTGCGGGCTAAATCGTGCCAGTCATGATGAATGTGTTTCCTTCAGAGGTTTAGTCTCAGGCTGTAGTGATACGGCCTTCAGCGAGCTTGAACAATTCAGGGTAATTGGGTCACAGTCGGTGTCTGCGCTGGGCTTTCTCAACATTACAGAGACAGAAATACACTCATGAAAACACAGAACTGCTCTACACACACACATGATGCATTATACGGCTGATCTCAGGACATACTGAACCTCAATGCAGAATTTAAACAAAACCAGAAGCTGATTTCAGAACAACACCAATGACATTTCCACTCGTACAAATAAATGCACATTTTTTTATTTGCATTATGGCTCCACAAAGAACCTCTGGTAACACTTTACAATATCTTTACACACTAAAACAACACGCACAGCACAATTATTTAAACTGACACACAGAGAGCAAAACCTCTTCTCAAGTCTCCAAAAGTCTGAACACATGTTCTGCTTTACACACATTTTGCAATTCAAAACCACACTGGTAACACTTTATAATAACTGCACGCTATTAATCATTAGTTAAGCATTACTAAACAGTTAATTCATCATTTATAAAGCATTAATAGACATTAATAAGAAGTTTATAAATACGGCTATAAATGCTTTATTCTTGATTTATAAGCATATCTATAATGTGTTTAATAATTGTATTTTCATACTTTATTAATGATCAATTTATCATTTTAAAATGAAGTATTGCATTATTTACAAACCAGTTATTTAGGAGTTGTCATTGATTCATAAGATCACTTAGAAAGTGTGAGTAAATGTAGTTAATTCAGGGAGTTATAAAGCATTTAGTAGTGGTCAGTTCACTATTTTTGTGAGCTCATCTAAAGTGAGGACTAGTTATGCTTTGTAAAGCCATGAATTACAGTAGAAATACATGTTAATAAAGCATTTATTAACACACTAAGTAACTATTACTATATGTCTGAATAATAATATGTATTTAAACAGTTTATTAATCATTTACTTACACTTTCTAAGTGATCTTATGAACCACTGACAACTAAACAACTGGTTTGTAAATAATGCTATACTTCATTTAGAAATGATAAATTGATCATTAATAAAGTATGAAAATACAATTATTAAACACATTATAGATATGCTTTAAAATCAAGAACAAAGCATTTATAGCTGTATTTATAAACTGCTTATTAATGTCTATTAATGCTTTATAAATGATGAATTAACTGTTTACTAATGCTTAACTAATGATTAATAGCGTGCAGTTATTATAAAGTGTTACCATGGCACGTTTTTAAACACACTGAACACGGTTCTCTGCATAACACACAACAATCTGACATAAAGTCACATGTTTGCCATTTCAAAACACTGCCATTCAAAATGACACTCCATGATACATGTGTCACCTGACCAAACACCTCAATGCTTCATTGTTAACACTTCAATGTTTTTCAGTTTATTGTTTTTTGTGAGCATATTTTTGTTCAGTCCAATGTACATATTTCTGCTGTGCATATGTTGCACTGACTTGTTTGGTAAAAAAAAAAAAAAAAAAAAAAAAATCACCAGCATGTGTGTGTGTGTATCTGCAAATATTTCTGTGCATATGAACAATCTGAAGAATTTTCTACAATTTGAACTATTTTAGTATTATGGCAAAGCATACTAAAGATGAGAGTGCTTTTCATTACACCCAACAGTGTGTAGTTGGCTAGACAAAAATCTGCTAATATAAATGAAGCGTGTGCCATTTCGTGCAAAAGTTTGATTTTGATAATGCTATATGTAGTTTTGGTTGCAGTGCTTCATTTTGCAGGATATATTAGGGATTTTGCAGTTTGGGTGTGTGGTTTTATGAATTTGATAAAACCAGCCTAGTTTGCAAAATTGTGTGTTAACAATTGTAAAAAACTGTAAAGAATAGCAACACAGGAACAAATGAGTAACGCATTATTAACATTCAAGTCAAGTCACATTTATTTATATAGTGCTTTTTACAACACAGATGCAGCTTTACAGAGATAACAGGAATATAATGCAACAAAGTTTGAAGAAAATCCAGAAGAAAATGTGTCAAAGTGTTGAATATTAATATCTAGTAACTAACAAGAAACTCTGATTAACAAATTAATAAGTAATACGCTCAGTTGAACGAGGTATAGTTCACTATTATTTAATGTTATTATTTAATTTGTTCATACCTCTCAGAGGACTACTAAGAACTACATACAGGTTCATGATAAATGTGAATAATGCATAATTTATAATTAATTCTACCCACTAGTAATGACTCAAGTATTACCAAATCCTTCAGAAGGAATTTCTAATTATTTGTAACCGTATTCTAAAGTGAAAAGCATGATAACTCTCTAGTAATGACTGAAGTCATTGTGAACTTTTGAGGTTTTTGTAAGGGTTTGGATAGTTATGACTCAAGAGTTACTAAAGGAATTACTAATTATTTGGATCAGTATTCTAAAGGGAAGATCATGGTAACCCACTAGTAATGACTCAAGCTTCTCCAAATCCATTGAAAGGAATTACTATCGAAAACCTCAATAGTTTACAAAGACTTCAGTCATTACTAAAGAGTGACTGTTTTTCACTTTAGATATATATAGTGTGACAAATAAATAGTGATTCGTTCTGGTGACGAAGCATTGTGTCATAAAGAGTTGAAATGCATATGCGACTGAAAGCTGGTACTTTTACGCCGTATTCATCACAGCGGAAATGAAAGAAAAGCCCTTTAACTCTATATGTAGGTCTGACACTATACACTCTTAAAACGATTTCAAAGGGGGGTTTTCGCAACAGAAGAACCATTTCTGGCTCCCCAAAGAACCTTTCATTTTTCTGAGTGTGCAGAACATTTTTAATAATTTAAAGAACTTTTCCCACTATAAAAGAATCCATGGATGTTAAAGGTTCTTCATGGAACCATTAATGCCACTGAACATGGCTGTCAATCAGCGCCCGCAGCTGCAGGCCAAAACTGTGTAAAACCCATTACAAGCTTCCATTCTCCTCCTCCAGCGAGGTCTCGGCAGGTAAACACCATCAAGCGGACACTTAATCATCACAAAGGCGGCTAAAGGGTGGGCGGAACGCTCTGGGATTTTCTGGAAGGCTCCGTTCGGATCGGAGCGGGTCGCCGGCACGTCGCCTTGGCAACAGAACAACAGTGAGATTAAAAGGTCAGGTTTGGAGGGGGTGTAAAACCAGAGTTTGTTCCCTCCTCCTGTCGAGTTCAGCTCGTTCCTGCAGCCCGAGGGAGACTTACAACAGAAATCAATGAAGCAAACAAAGACTCTGCGGTGTATGTCTTACTAGAAACACTTGCACACACACTTGCATGCAGATCCATGTGCTGATTTCACATTTACAGCCATTGCTTTTAATGTTATTAGTGGTGTTTGCCAAGTCAAGCATCTATTACTGATACTCAAATGGTAACACTTTACAATAAGGTTCTATTGTTAGCATTAGCTAACACGTTAGTTAAGCTACACTAACAATGATGCTTATTCTAAAGCTTTTATTAATCTTATGCTGCGTCCCATTTCGTAGTATGTTGAAATTAGTATTCCAAAAATACCCGGATTATCAACTATTTCCGAATCCAAAATGCAGATCCGTGCACAACTAGAACTACAAACAGGAATAAAAACTACAAACATGGCGGATGTGCGAGACCAACGGCTTAGCAGAGAGGGGCTTGACTCGTAATTAATAATCAGTAGATAATCAATAATAATAATAATAATAATAATAAATTATTTAATGTTATCCGCATTATATTTCATCTGCAGCAACAATGTGAACTTTTATAAAGATACGTTTGGTCATTAACTCTCAAATGCATGATTATGCAAACACGAGGAGAGTTATCTATGAAAATCCCACACGCTGCTACATTTCTCTCCGATACATTTGGAAATTAAATTAAATTGAATGTGGAGGATTTTGTGACATGATGATTGACAGGGCAGTTTAAACGGTGAGAGGATGACCGTATCTAACCGTCAGAGTCATACCTGTCAACCCTCCCGTTTTTCCCGGGATTCTCCTTGATTTTACCTTGCTATCCCGCTATCATCCCGTTGAAATATTTTCCTGTATTTCTCCTGTATTTGTAATCTTTCTATAAAAAATAAATAAATAAATCCCACTGGGCGCAAACCAGTTAAGTGGAAATCCCGCCCTGCAGCTAATTTCATTGGTTAATGTTACAATGACGGGTAGGTTTAGGGATCAGTGTTTGGTGTAGGCAATCAGTACTGTGATTCACATGACCACTAAAATCTTTAGAATCGGCTAAAGATTCTTAGCCCAATCCAACCCCCACCCCCCTGAAGATTTCCCTTATTTTCAAATCCCAAAGTTGACAGGTATGGTCAGAGCGCCCCGTTAAAGACACAATTATAATGAAGCGGTAAAGCTTGCCTGCTGTTCTGCTGCACACTCAAACGTACTTTATCTTCACAAAAACAGTACATACTTTTAGGGCATATAAGCAGGCGAACTGGGACACAGCGTTAGTTATGTTGAATGCTTGATTCTGATTGGTTGACGAACATTCGAAGGTGTGCAGTAAATGAACAGGTGAAGTAGTTCCAGGCAGGTTTTGACCGCATCACAGCTCCATATCACTTCTCCAAATGATTTCAGTGACTTCAAAGGTTTCTTCAGGACAACAGCAGAAGAACCAAAACCCACAACGACACTGACAGAACAAATAAATATAAGCAACAATAGGATAAAAAAAAAATACACATCATGACCACATTACCACCTCGGGTGTGCATTCTTTTTCTAATAATTAGACTCCCCGGAGTCAATTACTCCTTACTTAAATATTAATTTCAACATTTACTAATGGACAGTAAAACAAATATTTTTCAAAGTTCTGATTAATTGTCTTTCTATTTTCTACTGCTTTTTCATGTGTTACTTGTTGTTGCTTTGCAATTAATTTGTAACAAATTTTGAGTGAAAGAAGTTAATAGGCTATTATTAAAGTATCTGTTATTATTATAAAATGGACCTGAGCTCAAGGTGAACTAACAATGAACAGTTGTATTTTTATTATTATGCTTATGGTTAGTTAATGCATTAACTAATGGGACCTTAAAATAAGTGTTACCAATTGTAAGGACCACCCATTGGCCCAACGACAGAAATCCAACGGCCTGGGAGAAGGAATAATGCGTGTATGTCTTTTCAGCGCTCCAGTGAAGTTCACTTAATTTATTGGAATTTAGTTTCAATATTACTTAAGCTCTACGCTTAATCCGACTCCAATTTCAAATGATAATCAAATTTAGATCGTATTTCTGATTAGAAAATAATCATAAATATTGATTATGAATTAATTTAGATCTCTAATTATTCTGAGCATCTCATAATTTCAAATATTCGTTCATTGAAGGGTTAGTTCACCCAAAAATGAAAATTCAGTCAGTAATTACTCACCCTCATGTTGTTCCAACCCCGTAAGACCTTCGTTCATCTTCGGAACACAAATTAAGATATTTTTTGATTAAATCTGAGAGCTGTCTCACTCCTTCATAGGCTTCTAAGACATTATAACTTGCTGGCCCTGAAAATGTATTAAAGACATCGTTAATATAGTCCAAGTGACTCCAGTGGCTCAATCTTAAGTTTATAAAGCGACGAGAATACTTTTTGTGTGCAAAAAACAAACAAAAATAACGACTTTATTCCACTATTTATTTCCTTCTCTCTGAGCCTCGAGTTTTGTCACGTAGTGTAATAGCGCAGCGCTTCTGTGTTGTACATCACCACGTAGGCTCACTATTGGCCGACGCTGGTCATGTGTGTCATGCGTGTGACGTACAACACAGACGCTGCGCTATTACACTATGTGAAAAAACTCGAGGCCCAGAGAGAAGGAAATAAATAGTGGAATAAAGTCGTTATTTTTGTTTTGTTTTTTCGCACAAAAAGTATTCTCGTCGCTTTATAAACTTAAGATTGAGCCACTGGAGTCACTTGGACTATATTAACGATGTCTTTAATACATTTTCAGGGCCAGCAAGTTATAATGTCTTAGAAGCCTATGGAGGAGTGAGACAGCTCTCAGATTTAATCAAAAAATATCTTAATTTGTGTTCCGAAGATGAACGAAGGTCTTACGGGGTTGGAACAACATGAGGGTGAGTAATTACTGACAGAATTTTCATTTTTGGGTGAACTAACCCTTTAAGGACCCGGTGTCGCTTTGAGACGTCACGTCAGAGGGTGCAGTGCAAACTATTTTACCCTAAGCGGCCGCTCACTGCTGACTCATAACAAAGGTGTAATTTTTTTAATAGTTGTGAGCTTGCAACGTGCTAAGTCAGTGATAGACAGAAGTCGGAAGGTCTCCTTAATGATGTGCCCCATGCTCCATTCATTAGTGCCTTCGGTTTGATCTATCCTGGACAGAGATTTGCAGAAACACCAGACTACACATTAATCTAATGATTTCTGAAAAATGCAGAATAAATCAAGATGTAACATTTATTTGTCAGGTAAAATGTATCATGCCAATTACACAAGTGATTAAGAGCCAATTCAGAAATAATAAATACATGACATCAATTACTCAAAGATGACTCTAAAAGTAAGCAATGCGTTCCTGACAGAGACACACAGTGGTGTGTGAGTGTTTTCCAACAGGATCACACTGAAACAGCACTGTATGGGGGATGATCCTGGTTAAAGGGTCCCAAAGACTGCTCTGTCACCTAGCCTTAAATACCCAGACCAGAACAAAAGGATTGTACCAATATTTTTGGGCCAATTCATGTACCCCAGGGGGTAGCACCTGATTTCGGGAGATATCTTGAAGAGACATCATCCAGAGAGGAGAACAGGATTCTCCTAAGTTCTCAATCTTTCTCATTATACTACAGGGCCGTTGAATGCTTGAATCTGATTGGTTGATGAACGTTCTAAGGTGTGCATTATTTTCAGGGAAACGCACGGCTAAAGCAGTTCCAGGCAGGTCTCGACCGCATTACAGTTCCATATCACTTCGCGTAGTCAACTGTAATAACGGAAAATAGGATACAATTCATAACAAGAAAAAGCATTTAGCCCCATGCGCTTGATCTGCAATTTTCAATGTCTAGCTTCACAATCAATGAAAACATGCAGTTTAATTTTAATAAATAAACTATATAGTCCTATCTATAATCAATAGAAAATTAAACTGAATATAGGCTAAATAAATGGATAGTCCTGCAGCACGGATTTTTATTGCAGATAAATGCACATACCTATGTATAAATGTATAGGATAATGCAATGTAAGTCGCTTTGGATAAAAGCGTCTGCCAAATGCATAAATGTAAATGTAAATGTAAATAATTTAACAAATAAATAATTATTGATAGGTCTACTTGTTAAAAGGGCTTTGTGTTTCATTTATTTGGCTATAGTCTACTGTCATCTGTCAATAATAGAAAAAAAAAAAAGAATGCATTAATAACTGCATAATGAATGTAATTTGATACTTATGACTGATCATGCCCAAACGCGTGTTCAGCGCGTTCAGTCTGTGTTCAAAGTCGGTGTTTAAAATCTGCAGCAGTCGATGAAACCAGTCAGAGAATGTGTCAGCGAGTCGTGTGTCCCCAGCATTAGTCTGCTATCAGTGGCTCACACCTCCGTTACTAACTCTACCTAACCCTAACCCTAACCCTTACCCTAACCCTAACTCAGCATTAGTCTGCTATCAGTGGCTCAAACCTCCGTTACTAACTCTACCTAACCCTAACCCTAACCCTAACCCTAACCCTAACCCAGCATTAGTCTGCTATCAGTGGCTCAAACCTCCGTTACTAACTCTACCTAACCCTAACCCTAACCCTAACTCTAAAATGACGTTTTGGAATTAGCAACGGAGGCATGGGATTAGATGCGTAAGAAATTAGTCCTACATACAAGAGCATTTTAATGACAAAAACTTTACAAACGTCTTGAAATACATAATCTGAACAATGTTTCGAGGTGTGGTAACTGTAGTATAAGCGGAATAATTGACTTCAGGCCGTTGAATTATTCGAAAAATAATTTTCTCCACTTCGCGTCGTGACCGCATTACCACCTCGGGTGTGCATTATTTTTCGAATAATTCAACGGCCTGAAGTCAATTATTCCTTACTTAAACCAATGACTGCAGTGAAATTAAGACCATTTTTTCCAATCGCACTGAGACACTTAAAATGATACCAAACATGAAGAGGAAAAACAATAGATTCACAAGATACATCATATGTGATGTATAGACATTCTTAGTGAACTTTTGGTGACTTGAATCAGGGGGAAGGGAGGAGGGAGAGAGGGATGCAGAGATAAGGTAGGAGAAAAGTTTGGACAGGACAATGTCCTGTGCTCTGTCTTTGCTATCTTCTGTCCAGGGTGTGTTTTATTGCTTCATTGCAGGGTGAGTTTTATCTTAGCAGGAAAATCAGTTCATACAAATCGAACCTGTATCACTAAGAATTAAACTTCAGCATAAAAAATCTATAATGCCCTAGCAATCATCTCATGCATTTCTCACATTATGAATTCAAGCGACGGCGCATGAATTTTGCACTCATAGGCTCCAAAAATCCTTCCATAAATTGAAAGTATACAGTTAACCTTCTCAATTTACAGTTTCTACATCATATTCCTCGTGAATTAGTGCATGCGGCGACTTTTTCCTCATCAAAATGAGCTTGTTTTTATGAGTGCACTAAAGTTTTTCAACCTTGCTGGATTCCAAATGCAGATATCCAGTCCAATAAAGCACATGCTCATGTAAGAGCCGAGAACACCTTGAGGACAGACATCTGGGGCTGAGATTGTGCTGAAAGCAAACACACACGGCTGTTACCTGCGAGACTTGGCATTCTCTCACGCCGAGCTGGATTTTTCCTGACACGACTCTGTTTTGCTTTTAGAGGCGTTCCTCAACAAAGCAGCAGAAACGATTGTGCCGTTCTCTACGGATGATACGATAGAAGGAAAAGGAGGATAACAGATAACAGACACGCGGGAGGATGTTGAGAAGTCACTTTCGCCTCTCTCTCTCTCGCACACAACACTCAACCTTCTGAAAAATATGTTGAAACCAGCAAAACATTTTAATGTAGCAATTTTTCAAAATCAAGCAACTCCAAACAAGTGCAGCTTTGCTCAAAACAAACCCAAACCATTTTAATCTTATTTTTTAAGCAGTTTCTTACATTAAAATATCTTATTTTACATGTTGATGCAAATGTTTATATAGCTAAAGTGTCATCTAAGAATAAAACAGAATTTTATGTTCAATATAACTTGACTCTAATTCCACTTAATTCCATTTTTTTGGTATTTTTAAGAAAGGTAATAATGCTGAGGTCAAGGGTTTGATTCTCAGTAAATACTGTAAGTTTTGTTTCTGAATTCTATTATTTTATAGTTAGCACTTTACAATAAGGTTTCGTTAGATAACATAGTTAAAGGGGTGGTGTAATGCCCTTTTCACAAGATGTAAAATAAGTCTTTGATGTCCCCATGTTTGTATGTGAAGTTTTAGCTCAAAATACCCCACAGATATTTTTATATAGCATGTTAAAATTGTCACTTTTTGAGGGTGAGCAAAAACGCACCGTTTTGTGTCTGTTCCTTTAAATGCAAATGAGCTGCTGCTCCCGGCACAGGGGGCGGAGATTCAAGAGCTTGTGTCCTTTTATCTCACACAGACATGCACTGAAAATTTCAAAAACTTTTAGCATTTTATGTTCAAACTGGAGTCAGACTGTAGCTATGTTTCCATCAACACGTTTTTATCCGAATTATGTGATATCGAATGAAAAATGCCTTATGGAAACAGTAAAATTCGATTGAATTTCTTGAATATCGACTAAAATGAAATACGGTCGGTCTCATCGGATTTTATCTTGATCGATGTACGGTTTATGCGATAAACGCTGATGGAAACGTTATTTGCCGAATAAATAATGGATTGCGATTAAGTTTTAGGTCATTTTATGGGTACAACCCGCCACAAAAGAAGAAGTTTTAGTCAATTTCCGCCCAGTTTGTACCCATTATATACTGTCTGGTTTGCACACATGGCCGGTGTCAACAAAGTGGACAAACGAGGAGACGAGATACTTTTTGAATTGAATTTAACAGAAAAATAAAACGGCTATTATAGCAAAAATCTAAGAAATGCCATAATAGTCAAATAATGTCGCTATCAGCTGTCACATAAGCACCTAGAGTTCTGCAATGGGTTGGGTACCCGCATAAAAGTGGCTAAAACGGGTGGATTGTGACATTCCTAAAATTCACAGGCGCGGATGCGGGCGGATAATGAACTCCTTGCGGGCGGGTAGCGGATGAAAAATATGTGCAATATTTGTATGTCTAAATTGCCATTACACACTCGCAAATATGTGTTTTGGGCATCCTTAAAAATATTCTTGTTTGCCGTTACCCGGCCGATCCTGTCAATTTAGGACCGACCGAATAAATTTTTTTCCCCTTTTAGTCCGACCGACTGGCCGGTTGTAAACTTGCGTTAAGATCGACCGATTTATTTATTTATTTATTTTTTTTTTTTTTACTCTTCAAACAACTAATACAAATGCAATAAAATAATATTAATTATATTTTAGTAGGCCTAAGTATTGTGTAGGCTACGCTCTTTCTTTTAAATAAAAACCCGTCAATCAAGCAAAATAATATTCAATGATTGTAGGGCAGGCTAATAAGCCTATGAGTTGTAGCCCAGTCATTAAAAAACGATTTAGTTTCATATTCATGTTTAAATAAAATTATATATATATATATATATATATATTTGTTTAAAATTTCATGTTGATTATATGAAAAGTGAAAAAAGCATGAATAAGATAAGATGATCCCGAATATCGGGAGACAAATGGAGTGGGCAGACATGATTTTGACCACTTTATTAAGTTTGTTTTTGTAGAAAGACTTTCTTTAAAGTGAATTTCGTTTTGTATTAATTGTATCTTAATTTTAACCAATGTTTAATCAACCATTTTCCTTGGATTTAATAAATAAGAGCTAAATATAGCAGGCAATAATCAGGACACGGAGAGGCGCCCGCGCGTGAACTGGAGGTAGCCTAGGCTACTTGAATGGCCCAAAACAAAGCGCACTTTAGCGCTCATTAGCCCATTCATTAGGCTATTGTGATGTTGAGCGAGGTGCGAGATAAAAAATAAAGCACTTTAAATGGAATGATTTTAGCTTGTGTGCGATTTATCGCGGGCACGGGTCAGATCTGGTGCTGAACTTTGCGGGTACGGGCGGGGGCGGGTCTCCAAAAATGGACCCGTGCAGGACTCTGCACTATTACAACTTGTGCAATATTGAACATTTGTTGGTAGATGGCGCGATCCATTTTGTCTAGCAAAACTTTGTTCGCAAATGTTTGCTTGAATGTTGTGCGATTCAGTGCGAAAATTAATGGAAACACCTTAAAATGTCTCAAATCAATTCGATATACCAATTTGATCGCAAAACAGCATGTGACATCATTACGCACAGGTTTTTATTCGCTTTAAAGCCGTTTGATGGAAACACACTTTCACCAGCTTTATTCGCATGATTTTTTTTTACCGAACTTCCGATAATTCGATTGACAAGTTGATGGAAACATAGCTTGTGATGGAGAGACTCAAGAAGAAGTGACAACATGTAGAAGCAACAGGACATTTCTGAATTGTTAGTTGATGAATTTATGTAGCTTATGTGTAGTTATCTTCTAGTCATTGATTAGCATATTCTGTCTTGATAATCTATAAATCATGTTCCGGGGGGCGGGGTTTATGTAAATATTAGGTTTGGTGATGTCACTAACCCGGGAGGAATGTGGTGTAGTCTCTACCAGCCGTTTGTTGAAGTCCTTAAAAAGCAATTTATTTAAAAGCAAATATCCCCCTTTGCTTTGAACTTTGAGCGCTGTAACTTTGCAGATGTTGTTTATGCTCAAACAGCAACATTACACACTAACTAAAGTTAGAAAAGTGAAATCATAATCAACCACCCCTTTAACTACATTAGTTAACATGAACAATACTTCTAAAGCAGGGGTCGGCAACCTTTTTGTCATAAAGTGCCATTTTTAAGTTTCCGAGTTCATCACTGTGCCACAACACACACATAGCCTATATATATACACACACACAAACACACTCATATAAATACACAAACATTTTACATTTTCATAATGGCTTAAACAGAAATAGTACAGAAATGTATATATTTCTCTTGAAATTTGTTTTAGATTTAGATAGACAATTTAATAGTATTTATAACTTCTATCTAGAGACAATTTTCTAGGCCGATTCCGATTTCCGATTTTTCATTGAGTTTGACCTGCCGATAACGATTTTAGCCGATTCCGATTTCATTTTTTCTAACCACTTTACAGCACACACAAATATTTATTTTCTATATTTAAAAAAAAAAAAAAATACCATATCCTTTTACCCAAATTGAATAATAAAAACAAGTTTAAATGGGTAAATTTTATATAAATATTTTTGAGTCTTCATTTTCTTTTCTGACATAACCTAATCCAGTTCTTGTTAAAACACACTAGACATGCACATTCTGTGCATTTTGGGCACTTTTGTTTGAAATCATATTTATTTTGTCCATCAAAAGTGGGCTTTCACTTTAATTGAGCGTGAGCAGCGCAGACAAAATAGACTCGGCGACGAAACCCCCGCTTCACTGCTGCTCACGCGACGCTCCTGTTGGGCGCTCACGCGCTGCTCCCGCTCCCGGTGTGAATGCGATCATTGATTAACATGCACGCCGAAAAAATTATGCGTGAAATGGCCGTTATTCATGAGGTTTCCTACATGTGCGTTCCGCGTTTTTTTACGATGAGGAATTATTACATCAAAATGTAGATCTGTGTGCAGGTAGACTACTTTATCTCAATGCAATACAGACACTTCTCTCGTATTTGCTTGTGTGCCAGCGATTAACCCTCCGCGTGCCAGTGTTGGCACGCGTGCCTTAGGTTGCCTACCCCTGTTCTAAAGCATTTATTAACCAGTTATTTTACATTAACCCTGTCGTCAAAGTTAATTGATACGGTTTGGGGAAATCCAGCTGTTTTCGGCACAAATTACTGATGTTTTGTTGAAACAGTCTAAAGCTCTGTTTTGTTCCCTGTTTGTTGTGAAGTGTGAGATACTGAAATGCCCCTCAGATAAACATCTCAGAGCTCTGTAATTTACTGCTTTTAGCGTGAAGCGCTTGGTCAACAAGAAACCATCTGCCAAGAACAGAAATGCAAATGAGGATGAATCAGGAGACGAGTTTGACCAATTATATGGCAGAAATACAAACCATTAGCAATGACTCCTGATTCCACATGCGACCTCAGGAAATCCCGGATGAATAAGACTCTATTTTTAATAATCTCAGTCTCAGACAGCAGTGATGTATGCATGAAGACGACTCCTGTGATCCGTCTCTTTTGTCCACTTTCATCCACTTCTGTCCTGATTTCTTTGAGCGGAGGGTCTATGGGCGGATAAATGAATGGGCTTTTTCAGATCTTTCGATTTAATGGACGAAATAAGCTTGCATAATTTACATATGAACACGACCGGAGAAAAGAGAAAAACACACGGAGAGCATCAGCTTTAGTTTCTGCTCTGACAGCCACAAGACCAGCCGAATGTGTGAGTGTGTGTTAGAAATCAGGAATGGAGAGAGAACATTGCACGTTTTTTATCTTCAAACCAAACTTGAGTCTTTGGGCGACAAAGTTTAAATCCCGTCTGGATAGAGAGCTTTTCATAATGTTTATGCATTAGGTCAGTAGACGGAGAGTAGACGGTCTTTTGTGGCTGTTAGATCTCATGAGTGTTTACACTATGAAAGCTCTCCGGTCGAATGCGTTTTCAACCTCTGGAAGTGGTCAGAAGTGGATAAGCTCAAAAACTTTTAGACCCCATTTTCTCCTGTATTTAGCGTCGTCCACTTGTGATCCGATTGACCAAAACGCTTCTTAATACCAGGTGTAAACAGAGCCTCAGTCTCAGTCTCTTATGTGCTGTAGTAACATTATGTGAAAATTATGGAAATACATTTAAAGGAGTGGTTGATTATGATTTCACTTTTCTAACTTTAGTTAGTGTGTAATGTTGCTGTTTGAGCATAAACAACATCTGCAAAGTTACAACACTCAAAGTTCAAAGCAAAGGGAGATATTTGCTTTTACAGAAATTGCTTTTTAAGGACTACGGCTGGTAGAGACTACACCACATTCCTCCCGGGTTAGTGACATCACAAACCCTAGAATTTACATAAACCCCGCCCCCGGAACACGATTTATAGATTATCAAGACAGAATATGCTAATCAATGACTAGAAGATAACTACACATAAGCTACATAAATTCATCAACTAACCATTCAGAAATGTCCTGTTGCTTCTACATGTTGTCACTTCTTCTTGAGTCTCTCCATCATTGTCTGACTCCGGTTTGAAAATAAACATTGACATTTCCAGTGCATGTCTGTGTGAGTGCAGCTCTTGAAGTGTGCTCTCCCTGTGCCGGGGGCAGCAGCTCATTTGCATTTAAAGGAACAGACACAAAACGGTGTGTTTTTACTCACCCTCAAAAATTGACAATTTTAACATGCTATATACAAATATCTGTGGGGTATTTTGAGCTAAAACTTCACACACACACTCTGGGGACATCAGAGGCTTATTTTACATATTTGGTCAACTTTTCATTCATGCATTGTGTTTTGCTAATTGTTAGTTGTCATATTAAATATTTACCCCCTAAACCTGAACACTCTATGAAGAAAAGGTTCTTATGGAATTAAAGGGTTCTGTCAGCCGCTTCATATTTATAACCTTTTAGTGGTTGCCATAAAATTTGTGGATTTAGCTTTAATTCATTTTGTTATATTTTAAATAGATTTTTTTTATTAATTAAACAGCCTGTAAACATACTTTATTACTGGAATACTTTTATTAAACTTGAAAGTATTATGCAATCACTTAAAACATTTCTCAGAACCTTTTTGACACAAAGGGGTTCTTTAAAATTGACTGACTTTCTTCTATGGAACAGATGCATTTTTGGAGAATATCTTGTTTCCAAGCCTTATATAGTGCTCAAGATGCATGTGATTACATGCACAAAAACATTTATATTTGTCTGATGGTGTTTGTGAAGCTGATCATTGAAACACCTAACATCTGTTCTGTGATGATTTCCTTCAGACTGATATTTTGCTCTTTTTGTATTTGCATATGCAGTGATTAAATGTGACAAAACGACTAACTAAATGAAATGAGTCTTTGGGAGAGCTGAAGGGGAAGCCAGAGAATCATTTCTTCTTCTTTTTCTCCCTTTATGATGCGGTTTACCACAGCATCATCACGAATCGTTGATGTGCACACATCCTTCAAATGGATGTTTCCCGAAAAGCAGATGAAAATGTTCATGTGGCTTTGTTGAACTTTTTGAAATTATTAAAAGAGGTCAGATAAATCAAGCTTTCATTGATCTTTTGAGATAAAAGAGTTCATTGCTCTGAGAACCATCTGTTACTCTGGACGTCTGGTTTAGAGCGACATGAAGGCTAGTAAACCGTGACAGAAGTTAAAATTTTCAATTAACTATTTCTCTGAATCTTTTGATGTGTTTCTGTGTGTTTGTTCGAGAGAGAGAGAGACAGATGGACACACACACACACACACTTATTGATCTCATCAGAGAAAAGGCTGCTGGGAAAATCAAGTGTCCTCAATAATGCGACTCTAATCTTTGTCTCTCTCTCATTCTCTAGATGGCAGCAGAAGTGCTAGACAGGTGACAGAAGGATAAAATTAGAAAACAGGCATTTATCACATCAAACTAAGCACGTCGTTCTCCCGCAGGACGAATCCCAACACATGGAGCCGGGATATCACACACACCAGTGAGCTTTCATCAGATGAGTAGTGTTTGTTTGATTGATTGACCGTCTTTTATTGATAATCAGTCATATATAATGGTGAATCTCATGAAACCTGTCAAGAACATGTGCAGGTCATATTTCACCCACAAAATAATGAAAAATATTTTTTCCTAAAGAAAACAGAGCCTATTTTGAGGAGCATTTTTTTTGTATTGTAAAATTATTTTCATGAGAATTATTATGCATTTATGAAAGTATTTATGCATGTTAGTATTTGTTTGATTGCATATATATATACATTACCTGGCCATTACCTGGATCTGAAGTATCAAGTGCGAAACGCAAGTAACTTTGTGGGCGGATCTCGGCGCTGTTGCTATTATACCGGCGGGATAAATGACTCTTGAGCCCGACGCAAATCTAAAATGGGTTGGTCTGAAGTAGCTTCATCACTCATAGGTGTGGTTTGGGCGTAACGTGAAATAAATCAATCAGAGCGACATCTCACATTCCCTTTAAGAGCAGACGCGCTTGTTCTAAAGCGGATTCCTATTATAACGGCGGATTTGCCAGACGCGCGTCAGGAGCGGTTCACAGCCGAGGAGACCGACGTTCTCGTCAGGGCCGTAAAACACAGAGAAGTGACATTGGGGATGGAGAAACACACCCAAATTAGATTCGGTTAAACAGGCGTATGATAATTTGGGTAAATGTGTAAGCTAGATGTATGCTTTTATAATAAACTATCTATCTATCTATCTATCTATCTATCTATCTATCTATCTATCTATCTATCTATCTATCTATCGTAATAATGTATGATTTGCAAAAATGAAAACTGCTGCTTCTGTGTAGATGAGAGAATCAAAGTGCGCGTTGTGCACACGCTACATTGATTATGGCCAAGCATGCACCCTTAAAATAGCATATGAATAACATGCGCAACGCGCCACTGACTTTAAACTAGATTTTTTCGGTTAGTGGCGCAGTTGTTTTCTAAACGTGCAAAATAGCATGAGGGAACGTTTGCGCCGGAACACGCCTCCTCTTTGCGCTGAACCGCCCCCGGGAGCGCAAGTGTATTTCTTAACCGACGTGCGTCTGCCGAGGGAAAAGTCCACTGTGCGCGGGTGCAAAATAGGAATGATACATGCGTCGGTGTACAAAGTCAATTGCGCTGGGTGCAAGATAGGGCCCATAGTGTTTGGATTTAAACAGGCAAATGCTTGAGTCTATGACTGGATCATTATTGCAGTGATTATTTTGTTTCTATCATGTTATATGTTTGGCAACAGTTCTTCTAACCCTAACTGATGGAGTGTGTAGCTTTTCATTTCTTCATTTCTAAACATAATAATCACTGCAATAATTCCCCAATCATAGACTCTTAAGCAGTGACTTTTTTTGTTTGTTTGTTTTTGGCCAGGCAGTGTATATTGTGTTTTGGACAAGGCCTAATGAATATCACCGATGAGAATGAACATAATCAGAACACTGGTAATGAGGACACTTTTTTCTTTACAATAATGAGAATTTGGGAGGAAATGTGCCTTGTTTTTGTGGAAAATAATGTAACAGTATAAAAATCTCGATGGCATTAAAATAGTATGTATTTTGAGGTGAAATGTGACCTGGATGTGACACACACACACACACACACACACACACAGATGATGATGTTGCTGCACAGTCATTTATATCCAGGATGAGAGCGGCTGAAATGGTCTCGGTGACTCATTGATAAATTGGCACACGGTGACGGCTGCGTATCGCCAGGAAACAAACACGTTTCTTTTTCCCATTGCAAACGGTCTCAAAGGTTCAGGTACGAAATGACTCAGTACTGTGAGAAATACTGCCTCCATTTGAGAGAATTAAGAATCGGCCAAAAGCTTCAGTGTGGAGCTGATGTACAGAAGGAGAAGGATCTGCTATTTTACTCTTCTCATATCACCTATAAAAGCCACATGCATCTTTTTGAGCACTTCTTTTCTCTCATACTGCCTGTTTCATGTCAACAAGAACTAATGAGAAATAATGATATATTGAGGGTGAAGTGTGTCATTTTGGGGCCACTAGTATCACCAAAAAAAAACAGCAAAAAATAATGACTGCTTTCAAACAGGTTGGGGTGTGTTTTATACTAAAGTGACTGTATGTGGATGTGTGTGTTACAGAAGTGCATGTGCTCTGTGCATTTGAATTACTTTACATTGTTTTATTTTGAATAATTTAAACCAAGGCGGCTCTCTTAAGTGAGAAACTTTGCAAGTGTTTCTGTGAGTACAGGTTTCTCTAAGGAATTTTTTTTTACTTAAAGAAAGTAAAAACAGCAAGACAGAAAAGTTTGTGTGGTGTCCTCAATGAACTTCATGACTAAATACAGGGAAAGAACTGCTTCTTTCCTTGTGCCATAAAAAAAACGAAGTGCAAGAAAAGAAAAAAATCCATGCCGGCATATTCCATTCTTATATCCCAAACCTTTTTCTTTCTGCAAACTTTAGATGACAGGCCTTGGAGAGCCGGTGGGTTTAGTTGAAACATGGAGCTGTTTCCATATCCGGCAGGATTCCTCCTCGTATCAAGGTACAATTTAAAGAGATGAAATCCCTGAGGTCCACTGTCAGGACAGCAGCAGGGGGACATTTCCCAGCATGCACTGCACAATAACCTGCCAGTGTCAATGCTGAGTGACAGTCTCTCATCAGGGGGTGAGAAGTGTGTTTTTAACAGGTGCATTCATTCATCCTGCGGTGCGGAGAGGAAAGCAGATCCTGAAAACAACACCGCGGGTGGGCGGATGAGAGGAGAGATATACAGCTGTGTCCTCTTTCCTCAGAGCAGCAGCATCTTATCACGTGAAGAAGAGCTGAGCTGTGTAATGTCACTGTCTGCTGTGACTTCTGATATAATGTCCTTGTGTTTTAGGAGGTTTGCTTGCCAGAACATTTGCTGCGACACCAGTCCATTTGATGCTTGAGTGTTTCTTGATGTTGTTGTTTCTGATGGATACTTCCAGCATGATAACGCTCCATGTCACAAAGCTCAAATCATCTCAAACTGGTTTCTTGATCATGACAGTGAGTCTCTAAACTCGAACGGCTCCACAGTCTCCAGATCTCACTCCAGATCAGCTTTGAAATGTGGAGGAACGGGAGATTCACATCCGACAAATCTGCAGCAACTGTGTGACGCGATCATGACAATATGGAGCAAAATCCCTGAGGAATGTTTCCAGCACCAGGCAATTGACTTTTGTTAATTCATTGCATGCTATAATTAGTCTCATTTGCCCAGAAGGGAGGCTTGTTTACACTAAAAATAATCACAATCAGTTGAAATACTCACGCAGCTCTGTTGCACTTAGCTCTTGCTGACGGTTTAGACGCTGACTTATGGCAATGTGTTTTGACTTCTGCTCTGATAAAAGTGAAGGTCACTGGCTGACGCAGCACAGGCCTCGTCAACGGATACGCTCCAGACCTCCTCCAGTGATTAACGGCTGCTAAAACACCAGGCCGGACACAGTTAATGTCACCGGGATTATCGAACCCGTCCCGCCGAACGAAGCTCGCAGACGCCGTAAATCTCCTGTCACGATGTCCTTTCCATTAGTCGTATTTCATCACTCACTTAAGGTGAGAACCTTCACTTTTTTTTACACTCGTGGAGCAGTTGTAAATCTGGACTGGAGAAAGGGAAGAATAAAGACTCTGGCTTATTGATTCTCTAATGGTCCATTATCATAGCGGTCTAATGTCATTGTGTTCCTAATAGGAGCTTTAATTACTGGGTACGATAACATGATCTGGAGGTGCCGCGGAAATGATGTCTCACTAGAGTTGTAATTTATGTGCATCTTTCAATCTTTCAAAATGAGGTTTTTTTATTTTCTGTTCAATAAGGTCTGTAAAATATTTTTGCATTTTTTAACATTGTCATATTTTTCAGCCTTCTGATATTTCCAGGCCTGAAAAAAGCATCTAGAAAGCCATGTTTAGAACATGATATCTTGAGAATTATGATCGCTGGCCTCATAAGAATTGGTAGATACGTAGACAAACATGTTCACTTCAAGTCCAAATGGTTCAGATTCTCCTCAGGTTACCAATATTTTCAGAACTGGCCTCTAAAGTTGGAAAAAAGTGAAACATTTCTATATTGGTCGAAATTGGGACTTTAATCATGGCCTTAAAAAAGACTAAGGATACTAAAATATGTGTTTTGATTTTAAATCATGTCAGTCTGTCAGTTGTCTGTCATGTTTAGAATATGAAATGTTAACATATTGGTCAGATATGATACAATATTGACAGTGATGATTATAGCTTGGGAGTGGGTTTATAAGTGCATTATATGTGTTATCATTAACAGAAAACACAGTGAACAATCTCTGGGGGAAAAAACTAAATCAGTGCAGCTAATCTGACATTGACTGACTGTCCCATTTAAAATCACTGTTTTCTAGTATGTGAGTATATTGTAAAATGTAATTTATTCCTGTGATCAAAGCTGTATTTTCAGCATCATTACTCCAGTCTTCGGTGTCACATGATCCTTCAGAAATCATTCTAATATGATGATTTAATGCTAAAGAAACATTTCTTTTTTATTATTAATGTGGAAATGCTTCATATTTTTGTGGAAACCGTGGTAAGATAGAAAGTTCAAAAGAACAGCATTTATGTGAAATAGAAATCTTTTCTAACATTTTAAATGTCTTTACTGTCACTTTTTTGTTTTCAATTTCATGCATCCTCACTGAATAAATATATTAATTTCTAAAGCAAAACATATCATATGCTATATACCTTAAGTCATACGATAGCTTCCACAGTAAACAATCCGTGTGCAATTAATAATTATAGCTCTGAATATTTTCAGTGAAGGTGTATGATTACTCCATAATGTGGACCCTTCTTCACAATAGCAATTAAATCATGTTATTTATCCTAAGTAGACATGGAGTCCATTAGCGCATGTTTTGAACTGAAAGATTAATGCCTTATTATATTAATATAATGCAAAACTATGTTGACAAGCATCCATTAATCATATATCATGTCTGCAGTAATACAGCACCATGACTGGCATGTTTAATATGTGCTTTAATCCATATTAACTCATTAAATGTAATGCAAATGAAGGTATGAGTGCTGTGGACTGAAATATTGATAACAGTACGAAGTATATTGTGTCCATGAGTAAATAAATGATGCCCTAAACCTTTCCACTGGCTTCTGAAGTGAATTTGAACCATCTGTGACTGCTGCAAATGTCACATACACACTCGACTGGCTGCGCGCGCACCGAGGAGCTCAGGATACGACAACTTTTATGATGTTTATTGAGGCTAAACCAGTGAAATGTGAAATGAGGCTGTTTGTGTGTCAGTCGGGGGAACAGAGGAAGAAAAGTCACCTGTGAGATCTGTAAAAACACTTTCGCATAGACAGCAATGAGAATAAATGGAGAGCAAACTTCCTGACACTTCTTTATCACAACTATCATTATTTGATATTATTGCTGTTTTTACAGATTTACGCAAAACTTTTGCGATTTTTTCTAAATGTCGACAAAAAAACTATTGCAAAATGACGGCGTTTCCATGAGCCGATGTTATGCGACTAAAACTAAATTTTTTTCTCTCGCGATAAGTAAAATCACTCCAAAAATCATGGCAACGGACGTTGGTAGGTTTATGAACTATATCCCAGCCACTGCACTAGCCATTATTATTAATCGAAGGAGACGTATGTGTGTTTTCCAAGCATTAATGGCAAGGAACGACCCTTATTATACTTGTGAGCGGCACATATGAGGTGTTTCTGGGTGTTTCTCCCTCATTTCTGCTTCGAGGTCTTGATTGTGGCATTTATTTGAGGTTTAGAATCCATTATTCCTGTAATTATTTTGCCTTATATGAATTTACTCGTATTCTGTCCAAACACACCGCGTCATCTACGTCAGGTGACCTGGAAATGTGCAAAAACTGTTTCCATTGCAGTTTTGCGAAATATTTCTTTTATGAATTGTCTGAAAAACCTCCTCATGCGAGCGGAAAAACTTTTTTGCAATAAATGCGAGTTTTGGCGAAATTTACGTGTTTCCATTGGGCGTATTTTCAATTCGCAATTTCAATTTGCGCAATTTGAAGGGTAATGGAAACTCGGCTAGTGATGTTCTTTGCCAGCTATCTCTTGCCTGCAAGAGAACCTCTCTCACTTCACTACGCAAGACCAGCGTTCAGGAGCCACGACCACAGAAATCACCACGAATGGTCGTCTTTCATCCGGGACAGCCCAAATTTGTACAATGTGTACCAGGCATTAGTCTCTTTCTTTCGGCTCTGTTGAGCTCAGCATCTTGGGTAATCCTGCAGAGAGTTCATCCACCGTCAGCCCTTCTATAATGCGGCACATAGAGAGATGGAGTTGGTGAGAAGCAACATTTACTGTGAACCAAGTTGCTCTGATGCTGAAAACACGTGTATCACAGTGCTGTGCTTCACACTATGAAAAAAAACTTAGATACATTTAGGCTGAATTTGCTTTACATGGTTCAAGTGACCCAATTCCGATCCCATGTGGCAAAGCAGGGAAAAGACCTATGAACATGTAAGCAGGGGAAAAAAAGAACATGGATTCCGATATTCTCCGATGGGATTCAGGCCTTGTGTAAATATGAATCGGATACGTGCATTTGCGCCTGGACGCATTGGATATTCCCCTGTCAATGCGAGTCGTACATCATTGAAAAAGCAATCGTGCGAATGACGTCAACTCCGGTGGACACCAGCTGTGATCACATGACTCTTTTCAATGACGCAATGGAGGACGAAGGCTCAGTCCAATGTTTTGCTGATCTTTTAAAGAACAAAAGCTTGTTTTATCATCACTGCAAATCATGCTGTTTTTAATTCCTTTTCAGCTAGAGTTTTTCCAGGTCAGTACGTCTACCTCGGGTTGTTTCGTCAAGTGTGTAGTGTAAATGCAGATATCGGATATGGGTCTCTTTTAAAAGAAGATATTAGCTGGTCGCCTAAAAAACAAACGGATATACGAAGTCAACAAAACGGAATTGGGCATCAAGACCTGCAGTGTAAATGCGGCCTTATTAATCGTGGCGTTTGACTTCACAATCTAAATGTACGTTTTATTTTGATTAAATGTGCATCCACATTCATGTATTTTACTCTATATTCCATTTAATAATGAGCTTTTCATCAACTCAGGAACCCCCCAGACTTTGAAGAATGTCACATCATGGAGGCCAAAGAGGTGGTGAATGCAGTTGTGTTTTCTTTGTAAAGTCTGGTTCTCTGATTCAAGCCTGTCTGTGCTCTTCTGCCTTTCAGCTTCACACCCCGAGATCCATCGATTTCCACACCGCCTTTCTGACTGACTCTTTCACTTATAAATCCTCAGGGTCAGTTTTGGTCCTGCTGAAGAGTGTTGGTGCTTTGAGGGCTATTACTCCACTTCACTTCACTGCTGTGTTCTTTAAAAAAAGCCCTGTGAAATCATGACTGGAGTTTTGTGACTTTTAGTCCATGTGTGTCACAACCCCAACCCTGTTTACACTTGTATTTAGCGTTGTCCACTTGCAACCAAGCGGCAACCTCCCCGTCTCTCTCTTGAAACCAACATGGAAGTGAGTTAAACTGCAATTCATTGACTGGCCGCTTGGGCTGGCTGCAAAAGTGAGTCAAATCTGTATCTCCCCCATGTTAAAATTACCAACTTTACAGCAGAAAAAAACATGTTTACAGCCTGGTTCTCTATGTGGCTTTGGTCTATATAGCTAATTTTGCCCTTCATAACATGTGAGGGGGGTGAATTTTTTTTATAACTCATCCGTTTAGTTGATTAATATTTAAAGTTCTGCATAATTAAGGGTGTGGCCACTTGAGTGACAGGTGGATTGCCGCTGATGTCAATGCTAGCCGTTTGTCTGCTGTTACTAGCCGTCACTTCACCTCAGAAAATGTTAGTTGCTGAACTTGCCATTTCTGCAGTGTTTTGTGCTTTTTTTCGGGATTATTTCATACAAATTTAAAACACCAATTACTTCGCCCACGGCTTAGGATTCCGTCGTTGTCGTCGAGTATCGTTCGAGAGAACAACCAGCGCTGTATTTCAGTTGTTTTCCTCTGTGAACATGCACTAATGGATGTCTGACAATTTCATTGCTTTTTGGAGTTTTCAGATTTAAAAACGTCAATAAAGGCTCGTTCGTTCTGCTCTCACGGAACAGACAGATTATAATATGCTTATGTACCGTCAGATGAAATCCTGCAGGTGTCGGCGCTTTCTCCGTCCATGCAATAAATGCACACCCTTGAATGAGTGCGGATTTTCTAGCGCATTTACTTGAACTTCATAGGCAATATATCTATGGTTTAACCCATTTGAGAGGCGGCCAAAATCAGAATTTAAAATGGACTGAATAAGCTCATCTCTACGAACTTGACGAGCGATGCCGCGCTGACGGACCATAGACTATAAAAAAAGAGTGACTGACATGTAACGTTAAGCACATAAATCACTGTCACACACACACTCTCAGAATAATATTAAGTTACTGCATAATACATTTTCAACTAGCAGAATAGTACAGAATCACGATACACAGTCTCACTTGTAGCCATGTCTTTTAACTATTATAATATTTCGAAGGGCAAAAATAGGAACTTTTAATTGGCTTTACATTATCAACTGTCACTTTAGCGCGAGGCCCTGTGCAGTCGCAGACTTGGTACTGTCCGTAGCATATAGCATTACCTCCCAAGCCTGAGCTAACTCGATCACGTCGAGCTAGGTGGGCGTGATTTCAGATAGCCAGGCTCCTCAGCTCCACTCACGTCCATTTTCTGTTATCCGGGAGTGACGCAAGGCCAAGATGGCGACGTCCGGCTCCGCCCACTTTAGGCTTCAAAAATGCTCTTCAGAAACCTATGGGTGACGTCACGGACACTACGTCCATATTTTTTTACAGTCTATGCTTGCAACAGACTTCGAGCCTGTTATAGCTCTGATAGGCTGCAATTTCATTCCTCACCATTATGGGGCGGTTGAATGATGCTGGGTTTAGTTAAAGTTAGTTGACGAGTAGAGGAAGAGAGTTTGGCTACCGCTCAGGTAGCATATCAACATGTCTTGCTGGCTGTGTATTACAAAAGTCCTTGTTGGAAAACGTTTGGTTTCATGCTCAACTGTAACTGTTATTTTCAGTTAATTGCTGAAGAAATTACAGTTCAGCCTCTTACAAATAAATCGACCTCAGCATACATTTCTTCAAGGATTAACTGAAAATAACAGTTACTTACAAGTGCAAATGCATGTATAAACTAAGCTATCAGGCTAATCGGGTATCTGTATGCTATGCCAGTACATAAGCTAACTAATACTGACATTAATGGTCATTTAAAAGTAGTTCAAACCGCATTTATCGCAACATGATTTTGTAGGAATTGTAAGCAGGCGCTAAAGAGAGTACCTATTAAAAGTTATTTGAGCCAATGGGATTGCTTGGGGTCCTGACAGAGGACATTTTTAATATGTGAATAAAAGCCTAAATTCAGTCTGTTCATCATATAAAGCGATCGTGTCCCTTCAGAAAATCTGGACTAATTTCTTACGGGTTTGGAACGACATGAGGGTGAGTAATTAATGACAGAATTTACATTTTTGGGTAACCTAACCCTTTAATGGTGGAGAAGACAGTAAAACCATAAGCTAAAACTGGGACATGAAATAAAGTCTTGAAAGGGGCACTAAAGTTGCAGTAAAGTTTTCTCTCTATTTGGTTGTAAACCTGCTCTTAATAAGTTTTTGGATGTACACACTTTCTATGATTGTTTAGAATTCACATTAATAATGATAAATCATAATTATCTTTCAGATTTTAGAACTACAAAGTGAACAGCTTTAGTCACTGTAATTTTATGGGCCGTGGAGGAAGAACATTTAATTTCCCAGAATTCTTGGAAACATTCAACAAACAGCCAAGATGTTTCTGTTCCTGCTCGTTTTGTTGTGTTGGACTTATGAAATTCTTCTTTTGCATTTCAATTCAGAAAATGTGTCTTCTTAAACTTCCTGTGGGAGTGTGTCCAATTCAATTCAAATTCACACTTGTGTATTTCAAAGGAGCCGAGTCTTAAAAATTAAGTTTTCTTCTATGACCCATCTGATGTTCATCCTTTTCTCTTCATTTTGTTGTAGGCTACTAGTGCTAAAAGGCTGTCTTTGAAGTGAAAGAAAGAAAGGAATATGAAATAAAAAGAATATGAAATCAGCCAGTGATGTCCAAACTCATACGTAGCCTTTATGACCTTCCCAGGAGGAACGTGATGGCAGCGCTTCATAAGATGCTTCATGGTGAGACCTTTCAACTCTCTGAATAAGCTCAAACTCTCCACACGGCTCTGGGACTTCAAAAGGTAAAACCTAACATTTCAAAACTTAAGTGGTGCCTCGTGTATAGTGAACAAACCCGAACTAATCCATATACAACACTGTAGACTGAGGAATGCAAACAGACGGAGCATTAGCATTTGAGCCTCAAACGTTCATTATGATCAGATTGTATTGTTTTATGTTGAAAATGTGATTTATAAAGGGGTGTGTTTCCCAAAAGCATCGTTAGCCAACTATGGTCGCAAGTTTCGTCGTTATCATCATAGTTCAACGAGTCGGTGTTTCCCAAAACCATCATTCTAACGAACATTCGCAAACAGCATCACAAAGTGTGTGTTTGGAACGACAGTGTCGACCTGTGGTTAGAAGAGTAGTTTCTAGTTTGCCTGACATGTGGACTCAATTAATCCTTATCTTGAGCAAGATAAGCAATCTGTATCTTTTATTTAGAATACATACAAATGTAATTTACGTCTTTTAGTTTGTCAAGAGATTTAAAGCACCGTTTTTGAAGAGTGCACATTTGCGTATACGTGCTCTAGTACGTAAGAATGAGGCTATGATTGAATCTGGAAATAGAGAAAAATAACTGAGAAAAATGAGAATTAGTCCTCAGGTGCCATGTCTGTCATTTATAGCAAAACATCTAGCATTAATTCGATCTCAACAGATTTGTTAAAAGTAGTTATAACTCCACCACAAGCGTGACATTATTAAACAACGTGGTTGAACGACCAATTTGCGACGGTTTCGGGAAACAGTCGTGACTAGTTGATTTCTTCAACGATGCTTCGTACTATGGTAGTTAAGCAGTGAGTTACGTCGTTGTACGGGAAACGCGCCACTCATGTGGCTCAGTTCCCTCCTGGGATCTTTTTAGGTAGGTAATACCATGATACTTTGACATAAACCATGATACTGAATGTATTTACATGGTTCTCCAAGGTATTTGAAAGAATATGGAGCAGTGCATGTCTAATACACCATGGTACCATCATATCCATCAAATAACATCAAGCAAGCCAGTGGTATTACCATGGGCACATTTTCTGTCAGTGTAGTTCAGCTGTGGAATAAATACATGCAGCTTACCTTATGTCAGGGTGTGGTGTAGGTTGAAGAAGATAATGACAAAGAGGCCAATGACGTTACCAGACGTTAGAACGGACAAAGACTGACAGAACAGAGGGAACTAAATACAGACACTGATGAACATAAACCAGGTGACACAGATATTGAACACTAATTAACAGAACACAGGTGATGAAGGTGATTGACAAGACACAGGTGATGAAGATGAACTAATGATAACAGAGAAGACAAGTCTGATGAAAAAACAAACTAAACAGAACACAACAGTGACACCTTAGAGAAGAGGAATACGGCAGTGCTAATGTTCCATAAACGCCCGCGCATCATGGACATTTTAATAGATGTGTATGTGTATGTACATGTGTATGTGGCAGGAACGTTTCATTAAAAGAGCTTTAAAAAGCAGAAGCAGTTCTTGAGTTAGTAGTGCTGTAAAAATGATCACCAGGGGAGTTGAAATAAGTAAATATGTTTTATATGATTGGAAACACCTGCATCCATACGGAGGAATTTGGGAGTTTGGAGAAGGATGGTGAAATGTGGGATTTCAGTGTTCAAGTCACCTTTATTTCTATTTATACAACACAGATTGTTTCAAAGCAGCTTTACAGGGATAAACAGGGAAATAATGATTCAGTGACGCAAGTTCAGTTCAGATGTGAAGCAGTTCTAAAAAAAACAATAGTGAACAATCAGTTCAGTGTCGATTCAGTTTGGTTCAATAACTCTAAAGTTAATCAATTATGGAAGGAGTTCAATTGCGCTATAAAGCATCTCTGGAGAAAACAGTGATGTCATCATCAGCTTAGCTCAGCTCAGTTCTCATCCAATAGTGTCAGTGCGGTCAGATCAATGATATGCTGAATATTAAAGGCTTAGTTCACCCAAACATGTACAATAGCTGGCTCTTCCAAGCTTTATAACAGGAGTGGAGGATGCCTTAGATTTTGAAGCCCATAAAAGCACATCCATCCATCATAAAAGTAAGTGTGAGAAAAATATCCATATTTATAACTTTATAAACTATAATCACTGGCTTCTGGTAACGGCCGTATGCCGTGAGTGACCTCTGACCCGACGCATGACGTAGGATGCATTAGTAGCGTAAGCTTAGGTGAGAGTAGACGCCTCTCACGGTTCAAACAAATAAGGTAGAGGGCTGCATTGGGATTGAGTCCCGCCGGGTCCCGCGGGACCCAACGCAAATCTCGCGGGAGCGGGCGGTTTGAACTTTGCTGCGGGCGGGAATGGGCGGCTAAAAAAAACACTGCGGGATCGGGAGGTAGCCTAGCGACATGATGGAGATGTCAATAAATGATGTGGAAAAGAACCTCAAACGAGGTATTTACAGTTTTTGATAAAAATGAAATTATATTTGAATGTATTGTGTGTTTTGTCTTTCTGTGTTCTCATAGGCTAGCTGCTTTCAGACATTTACACCAGGACCAATCAAGCCTATGACAGAATTTTTCAATAGCCAAAATCAAAGTACTTGAAGTCTAAAGAAACGCGCGGTAGCCTAAGCGTTTTAGATGTCCCCGATAGCCTAGCCAGGCTACTATTCATCTTCCTGACCAGTGCGTCAGAATACATGCAGGCCAGGGAAACGAAACAAACAACCCCATGAATCTCTTTAATGATAGCATACGTGTTTTTTCCTGCGGGACGGGAGAAGACACAAAATCAATGCATCTCTATTATTGTGCGGGAATAAATTCTCTGAGTTTTGCGGGTGCGGGCGGGAGTGGACATTCATATTGCGGGAGCGGGCGGGAGTGTAACACATACGTTGCGGGAGTGGGCGGTAATGGTCAGAAATTCGGCGGGTGCGGGCGGGAGCGGGATGAAGAAAACAGTCCCGCGCAGGGCTCTAAACTCAAGCTCCTCTGACATTTCTCTTTAAAAATGCTCATTTTAGACTTCTAATTCATGACTGGTGTTTTGTTTTACTCTCTCCTCTGTGCTTCCGCGTTCGTCAATACGTCACGCGTCGGGTCAGAGGTCACTCTTCCGTCGAAACTAGACTCACATACGGCCATTACAGGAAGCTAGTGATTATAGTATATAAATATGGATATTTTTCTTGCAAAAACGCTTCTCTTCAGAAGGCCTGTGAGACATGCTTCTCCTGCATATAACACACATGAAATAACCCCTGTGGCAGATCTATACAGGTGGAGCTAGGGAAGGTGGAGGGTTTCGGAAAGCGCTGCAATGCTAACAGCAACATATGTAGATATGCTATGTAGATAATGACGTGATCACTACCAAATGAGTTCGACTTATCAGCCTGCGCCATCTAGAGTTTCATGCCAGAATTAGGTAATAAATGCTGTTCTTTTGAACTTTCTATTCATTAAAAAAAATAATAATCCACAAAAATATGAAGCAGCACAACTGTTTTCATCATTGATAATAATCAGAAATGAGCATTAAATCAGCATATTAGAATGATTTAGATTAGTGGTTCTCAACGGGGGCGTTCAGAGAACAACGGGGGGCGTTGGAGCAAGATTTTTGAAAGGGGGGCGTTCAGGTGCATGCCCCCGAACCCCCCCTAGAAGGCCCGAGGTCCACCCACCACAGATTTACCAAAAATCCTGTGAGAAACACTGGGATTGCTATGCCAATGCAGTTTATAGCTTGTTTTTTTGGATTAATCACTGTGGAGTAGTTCAATTATATTAATAAATGACAATTTTTCATTTATTTCATCTGTTAACTCTCACTCGTTCCCGTTCGCTCATTAGTTTGGGGGTGGGGGGCGTTCAGGGACCTGGATATTGGATAGGGGGCGCTGGCCCAAAAAAGGTTGAGAACCACTGATTTAGATGATGATAAAGGAATACTTTTATTCAGCAAGGATGCATTAATTTGATCAAAAGTGACATTAAAGACATTTATAATGTTACAAAAGATTCCATTTCAAATGAATGATGTTCTTTTGAACTTTCTATTCATTAGAGAATCCTGAAAAATAAAATGTATCAGTTTCCACAAAAAAAAAATGTTTCTGCATTTTTTTTTTATAAATGCAGAAGAGACTTCGTTCAAAAACATTTGGCATGTTTAATTAGTTTGTGTAAAGGCTGACTTTCCTCAGGCCGTAATGCTTGTCAAAATATCGGTGAGAAACATCCAACGCCGAAGCAAAGTTGCTGTAAACGAAAGAAGGCCGAAAAAACCCAAGACTGTTGAGCAGATCTCATCCACACAGACGCCGCTCTTTGTTTCTTGCTGCCGATGTGTTTGAAACAGACGGCGATTCCCTGAGAGAGGACTGAGTGAGACTTACACGCGGCTCACCTGAAGTGTTGGGAAAGATGGGAATACTTCAAACCGAGACAAACATGACAGTCTGTCGTTTTAAAGCTCTTGTGGAGTCACCGGCCTGCGGTGGATGAAAGACGAGAGTGTCTGGGGCAGGAGTGGTTGAGGTTTAGATGAGGAGAGTACGCCATCAGAGGGGGGGAAGATGTTTCAGAATCACAAGGTTTTGTGTTTCACACACACTTTGGCACTGTTGAAGCGGTATCAGTGTTTTAAATTTAATCACCAGCAATCCCAAAATCGCAGGCACGTTTTACAGCACATCAGGGTGCAACTCTGTTCAGAAAACCTTCAAAATGTTGCGAAGGCATTGAGCCAAAGCAATGCAGCCACATTACGCATGTCCCTAGCCTGTCCAGGCTCGTATTGATGGCTCACTAACTGCTAGCTCAACTATCCAGCCGGACAAGCTTAATAAATCAAGCCAATCCCGTTACATGTGTGTTGACATCTCAAGGGAAGCTGAAATCTGCATTCTGGGGCTTTGCAGACGGCCACTGCCATCTATATACACTGTTATTATACATTATAATATAAACTGTTCTTATATAAGAACAATTTGCATTTTGATTGCAAATACAAAAATATTTAATGAATATATTAATATGAAAATGTTTGCATTAATAAAAATTTCAAATAATATACACGGATAAATCATTTATAATAAGACTAGGAAAGAAAAAACAGATGAAAAAAAACCTAACACACAGTAAAGTTTAATTTGTTAACAATAATTAATGGAGTAGCAATGGGAAATACCTCTAACACATTTATTAATCTTAGTTAATGTTAATTTCAGCATTTAATAAATCAGTATTAAAATCTAAAGTTGTGTCTTTTAATATTACTTTGATGAACCTGAGCTGACATGAACTAACAATGAACAGTATTTATTAACTATTGTTAACAAATATTAATAAATACAAATGTATTGCTCAATGTGTTCATTTTAGTTAAACTGAAAAAAAAAAAAAAAGATATGATCAATAAGTCATGACAACATATGCTATTTTAACTTAATTTAAGGCAGCAACTGAGTGAAGCTTTTAAGCTAAATTAGGGGAAACTATACAGTGCAACTAATATGACATTACTGTAAAGTGTTACCAAAAAATAAGTCAAAATTGATTTCTTGTTGAGCTTATTGGTTTGTTCAAACCTCGCATACAAACTATAATAATAGTGATGTTTGTTTTAGCAAAAATGACTAATGTGTAGCAAATTAGCTATATGAAATATTAATAATCAATAATAACTGGTTATAATTGATTATGAATATTTGGATCAGTTAATATAATTAACTATTAATGTTTTTAATTAATATTACAATCAATTAACCTGTTTGTCCCGTGAACACTCAGGATTCATTGTTTATTAACTCTAAGAAATGTGCATTTCCGGGGCATGGGAAATGTCTTTCTTAATTTACAGTACAACTAAGAGCAGTAGCAAAAATCTTAAATGATTAGTGGCTCCAGTTATGAGCTTGAGACACAGACAACTTTACGTGTGACATGAACAAGATTTTATTAACTAGTCTAAATACTTAAACTACTCTAACATACACACACACACACACATACATGCATACAGTTTACCAAGGGAAAGAGAGCTGAAGCAGAATACAGGAAAGCAAGAAGTTATAGCATTGTTTGAAATTCAGCAGATCAACAGCCTTGAGCAAACCATCAGTTTAGATCTAACATGCTCGTCTTTAAAAGGGGTAAGGATACTTAATGTATCAAATAATGAGACTAATCGCCCGTTTGAATTAAACTGTCCTGATGCAATTTGTTGAGGCTCCAGTTGATCTTTGCTGATGTGGTCTCGATGAGAGAGAACCAGTGGTAGTCAGAGTATCTTTGGTGAATGGAAAGACAAGGCCGCAGCCTGGCACAAGCTTGGAGGGTCCTTAGAAACTTCTAGTTCAGCATCATCTTCACGTCAGCATTCCAGAAAAGAGTACGAGAGAGCTCAGAGAGAAGAAAGCTCAGAGAGAGCTAAGACAGCTAAGAGAGAGAGCTGATATTGTGATCAGTGACTTTTAAAGCGTGAAGATGTCACACCCTCTGGAGGTGTAAGAGCCAATAAGAAGTGTTTTCCTTTGGAGGGACCTTTGAACATGTAATTTGATTGGATGTTTAACACAAGAATCTTTAAGATGCTTATAATCAGTGTTAATTTTGACAGCAAATTTTGATTTAGTTTTAGTCATAGTCTTTTGACTAAAATGCCATTTAGTTTTAGTCATATTTTAGTCATCTGAATTGTTTTAGTTTTAGTCTAGTTTTAGTCGACGAAATACAATAAGATTTTAGTCGACTAAATCTACAGTAGATTTAGTCGACTAAAATATAATGGGTTTCAATTTAAATGCATTTATTTAGAATTTCTCTAAAATTTCCAAACCCATATACTCCCGGAGAAAACATATATTAACCTGCTAATATGAATGATTTTAAAGTTTGAACGTGCAATACAGATACAGATTTAACTACTGTAACTTAAAAAATATCTTAAAATTAAATAAAACCACTTTTCCTAAAGTAGAAGTCAAGTCAAGTCAAGTATATTTGTATAGCGCTTTTCACAATACAGATTGTATCAAAGCAGCTTCACAGTATTTGTTTCAAGTGGAATTTATTTATTAGAAGACAGTCTTCTTTTCAATGAATGATATATGAATTCTTTATAACTACTTGCATACATCATTCTCTATTCTTTCAAGCAGACATATTTATTTGAATGAATTAAATATAATTAATCCTTATTAAAGCTATTAACGAGCAGTGAATGCTTTTCTCTTTTTCTTTTGTTGCTTGATCAATATTAAGGACACAGACCGCATTAGGTTTATTACCCACTGTCACTTTAAGACATCGGATCATGTCCAATGACATGCGGATCCAATGCACTGATGCACATGCGATACACTCACAACTGTTTAAGACATAACCGACATCATTTACGTGAATACTCTCCAAAACGGACATTTAGACATAATATTTGTGTGTATTTGTCCATTCAGACACGAAAGAAAGCTCAATTCTGTACTCGCGCGCTGTATAGGCTAGGTGTCTTGGCTGCACGCTTCGGGTCGGGTGTGTGCGCACAGAAAACCGTACCGAATATAGCAATTTTTTTGCGTCGTCACTCTTATTCAGATCTTCATGTCTGCTCTACTCATTCTCCCAGACGTTTAACGTTACATGTTTTAACGTTTTATGAGACATGCAGCGCATGCCAACTCGTGTGCCGCTGGGTAGATCACGTCACAGTACAATTGTGCGCATCTACCACAAATGCAGGACATCAGACTGGATCGCTTCCCAAATCGTCACTATCTAACATTTTCATCTAGTTTTTATTCGTTGACGAAAATGTCAATAGATTTTCGTCATAGTTTTTGTCATTCAAAACTAGTTTTTATTTAGTTATCGTCTCGTTTTCGTCTGTGAAAAAATGTCGTTGACAAAAATAATGACGAAAATTATTCGTCAACGAAATTAACACTGCTTATAATACTAATGCGTCACAAAGTTAGCAGAATGTAATGTAAATTAACAAATCGGGGTCGAAGATTGGAGTTTATAGAGACCAAACATGCCACACATATGATTTTGGTTAACCATAGTATCCAAAGTCTGAAACATTAACCCAATAGAGTTTACAAGAATACAAAAGCCAAACCACATAAAAGGAAAATCATGAGATGGGGAAAATTTCTCAAGTGGATATATAGGATTAACAGGGTTTATTTCTCTTCCTCTGCAAGAATTAAGTGAGAGTCACAGCTTTCTGGAAATTCCTTTGGGTCGTAAAACTCCTATCAGTCTCAGTGTGTCCTGTAACAGGACACCGTGTTCTGCCAGTGTGTTAGCTTCATTCGAGATGTTAGTTTTTGGGGGAAGTTTCACAGCCTTTGTTGGGAGAGTGAGTTTGCTGGATTATTCATAAAAAAAAAAAAAGAATAATTTGTGTGTGTCTGATTGGTCCAGACGCTACAAATGAATCAAACTTGCTGCATCTCTACAGTGTAAAAAATTATCATGATTTTAACAGTAATAGACTGTAAAAATGCGATAGTAAAAACCTTTTAATTGGTTAAAAGAAAGTTTCCTTACTAGAGGGTTAAAAACTGTAATAGATCTAACCTTACATTTAATGTAGTTTTACAGTAAAATACTGCTAAATTTACTGTTTTTGGAAGTGAAAAATTACAAGTTATTGTATTATTTATACAGTGAAAATCCATAAATTGTCATTCCCAGAATTTCCTGCATGACACTTCACATTTGATGTATTTTCGTTGAAATAACTGTTTCTTCTTAGTTTTTTCTCATTGGTTATGTACATAATGTAGGGTTTTATGTTTTTTTTAATGTTTATTTTTTCATTTCTTCATTGTCATGTGATGGTGTTAAGTGTTTTTGGAGGTTGTTATGTATTACAAAGGTACCTGAGTGGGAACGGAGACGTTACGTCAGTGACGACGAAATGGGGGTTTTGCATAGAAACCCCAATTTCGTCGTCACTGACATAACTCGCAGTGACCATGAAAGGGAACAGATATTAGTATAAGTTGGTAGATCAACATTTCAGTTAATGATATACTTTTTTTTACTGTAAATTGAAGAAATGTCAAGCTGGAATCATTTAAGTCCACAGACAGAAACACACACGAGAGGAGAGACATCTGATGTTTGACCATAAGAATATAAGGTACAAATGTTTAACATTTAAAACAATTCTCTCTCTGTGCGTGTGCGTGTGCGTATGTGTGCGTGTGTGTACTTGTACAACTATCTTTGTGAGGACCAGTTTGAGTTTTAGACCATTGGAGTGAGGACAAAGAGAGTAAAATGAGGACATTTTGGCCGGTCCTCACTCTCTGAGAGCCTTTAAAGGGATAGTTCACTTTGAAATTAATTTTTGGTATGTTTTAGCTTACCTCAAGGGCATCCAAGATGTAGGTGTCTTTTTTTCCGCAGTAGTTTAAATTTTGATATTTTTAGGTCAAACCGTTCTTGTCTGTCAGTCATATAATGGAGGTCTATGGTCATTATCTCAAAACACAAGCACAGAGTCCAAATTAAAACAATTCCCCGTCGTCCAAATTAAACAATTCCCCATCGTAAGTACACATTGATGGCCCAAGACACGAAACGAGCGGTTTGTGTGAGAAAACGAACAGTATTTATATTGTTTTTACCTCTTATACACAGCCATGTCCAAGTGATCTGATCTGACGTGTACGCAGACTGGTGCATAGATATATACACACTAGACGTCGCCTTGTCTACGGCAGTTCATTGGAACGAATGTCTTTAAGGCGACATCTAGTGTATATATCTATGCACCAGTCTGCGTACACGTCAGATCAGATCACTTGGACATGGCTGTGTATAAGACGACGGGGAATTGTTTTAATTTGGACTCTGTGCATGCTCTTTGAGACAGTGACCATAGACCTGCATTATATGACTGACAGACAAGAACGGTTTGACCTAAAAATATCAAAATTGAAACTACTGCGGAAAAAAAGACACCTACATCTTGGATGCCCTTGAGGTAAGCTAAAACATACCAAAAATTAATTTCAAAGTGAACTATCCCTTTAAAGGCCTGTTTGAGGGTCAAGACTTGGTTTTAGGGATAAGGTTATAATGAGGTTAAGGGTCGGTTTAGGGTCAGGGGTCGGGTTAGGCACTTAGTTGTGTTGGATAAGGTTAGGGTAAGCGGCTAGAGATTGCATTGTGTAAATGAATGTCCTCATAAAGATAGATGTACAAGAGTGTGTGTGTGTGTGTGTGTGTGTGTGTGTTCTGTTGCTTTAATAAGTTATCAGACTGACTCTTTTTTTTGCAGGTAGATGATAAAATTGGTGTAAAAAATCCTGCAGCACTGTGCTAAAAACCAGCAGAACATCTCATCAACCACACAGCAACATTTTAGCATTATGATATTGAGTTTTGGCAGCACTCATATAATGTTGTTTGAAATCAAGCGTTGGCATGTTTTTGTATTTCCATTTTATGGCAGCTTTCTCAAAATATGTGCACCGCGTTTCTAAACGAAGTGAAAGAGGAGAAGTTAAGAAAACTGCACAGATGGCTTGAGTTGGAGATCAAGCGTCGAGAGGAAAGTCCGTGCATCTTTCACATCTGCTAATTTGTCTCAAAGTCACAGTGGCACGGGATGGAAACAAAGCGCTCGATGTACTCTGTGCTTACTATTAATACAAGTCAATGAAGTGCAGTAATGAAAGTGTGGGTGTGAGGCGTGGGCTCTGGCAGCGGGAGCGCACACTGCTGATAATGGCTCGGATAATTCGTTTAATTGGTGTCATTACTGCAGCGCAGAGATTCTCAGCATGGAGCGATGCAGTGGTGATTCATTTCAATAACACCTGACACCAGTTCAAGCCAGGACTTCTACAACTTTTCCAGTGATCCACTTACAGTATGAGGGAACCCTGGCCTAAAATATCAAATAAAATGTATATTTTATACAGTATATGTTGTATGAGATATACATTTAATATTGTAATTGTATTAAAGGCAAAACAAATGATTAAAATATGGAAAATATTTATTTGTATTAAATTGACAGGATTTCTTTTCTACCACTATTAATGTTTTTACACTTTGCTAGCAATGACCGCATAACATACTTATTTCAGCACAATCTCTAAAAAACATCTTTCATTTTAAGCACCATGCTTTATAATAGTGTATTATTATAATATTTAAATATTTATGGTTGCATTAACTTTATTACATTAACTGATTGATTGCACGCCAGGTCTAGTTGTCACACTTTGTGTGAGTTTTAGTGTGTATAGATACATGGTATCTAAAAATAAATATTTATTTATTTATTTATTATTATTATATTTTTTGTTTTATTTTTTAATTTATAAATATTTATACTTACGAATACTTTTAATTATTTATCTTTATAAATATGGTTCGTTGAACACGTATTGATCATTTGGGGAATGTTGTCACACTAGGGAAAAAATTTCATAAAACAGCAAAGATATGAAAAAAAGTGACGACTTGCCCCAGTCTGACATTTATCAGTTTTTAGGAAGTCCTAAAAACACAATTTTAAATATTTCTGAATAAAGTGTTGAGGTTTTATTGTTCACCCAACATATATTGCAAAATATGACGATACTGTCAATAGAGTGACATAATTATGTTGTAATTCACACACACACACAAAAAAGCAATATTTTGAACTGTTTGAAACCAACAAAACCAGATCTAGATGAAACAGAGAGAATATCCTACAAAAACTCTATTAAAGGATAACTGGATTTTTGTGAATCTACCTCAGGCAAACTTTCGTCTAAAAGCATAATTAGAATGGAAACGCCACTTTTAAGTTTGACCGTATTTTAGTTCTCGGTCAAATTGCTTTGTGAATGGGAGTGAATGGGAGTGAATGGGAGTGATTGGGGCACGACTATGATAGCATAAAAAATCACTATTTTTAAAACACTAAGAAGACTCGACACAACATGAAACTTTGCTCTCAGTATCACCAGAGGCTCTACACATGAACTACATCTACATCTACACATGAACACATTTATTTACCTTTATTTTACCAGGAAGTCTCATTGAGATCAAAAATCTCTTTTACAAGAGAGACCTGGCCAAGGTAGCAGCCATACATAAACAACATATTAAAGTGCTACATACAAGGAAGCAGCCATACATAAACACAACATAGTAAAAAATAAAATATATATACTACTGTACATACATACAATCATGCAGAAATCATTCAAATACAAGGACCTCTCAAGAAAAACAACTACATGTGTCCTTTACCATATTTTTTATGATGGTCTTAAATTTATAAATTGATATACACGTTTCTAGTTTAAGATCTTTTTGCAAATTATTCCATGCCCATGGTGCATAGTATGAAAATGCAGTTTTCCTCAAATCTGTCCAAACCCTGGGTACATTAAAAAGCAACCACTTGGAAGAGTGTAGCTGATAACTAGAATAATTGAGACAGAGGAGGGTACAGAGGTAAGCTGGAAGTTTACCTAGCATGGCTTTATATATAAAAATAAACCAATGCTGTTTTCTGCGGGTGGTCAGTGCTGTCCAACCCACCAGATCATAAAGAATGCAATGGTGAGTGAGGGACTTTGCATTTGTAATAAAGCGTAGAGACGCATGATACACTGAATCAAGGCTCCGTAAGATGGAGGAGGCTGCATGCATATATAATATGTCGCCATAATCAATCACAGACAGAAAAGTAGCTTCCACAAGTTTTTTTTTTGGCATTAAAAGTAAAACTAGATTTATTTCTAAAATAAAAGCCAATCTTTACTTTGAGCTTCCTAACTAGATTAGCAATATGTACATTAAATAAAAGTTTGTCGTCTATCCGTATACCCAAGTACTTGTACGTGGGTACCCTTTCAATGGATTTACCATCAGACGTAAAAATGCTAAGCTCATCAAGCAACTGTAGGCGAGTTTTTGAAAAGACCATAAACTTCGTTTTCTGAGGATTTAAAACCAATTTTAAATTGAGCAGAGCAGTTTGTAATGACTGAAATGTAGACTGAAGCTCTTGCACAGCCTGTGCTATGGAAGGAGCATATGTATAAATAACAGTGTCAGCAGCATAAAAGTGTACTTTTGCTTGAACATCCTTACCTAAATCATTTATAAAAATAGAGAACAGAATAGGTCCCAAAATAGACCCCTGGGGGACCCCTTTAGATATCCCAAGAAACTCAGATTTGTGGCCCTCTGCATGGACACACTGAGTTCGATCTACAAAATAGTTTCTAAACCATTTAACAGCATTAGGACAGAAACCCACATCCCTAAGTTTGTTCAGCAGCAATTCATGATCTACAGAATCAAACGCCTTGGATAGATCTACAAATAAAGCAGCGCAATGTTGTTTTCTGTCCAAGGCACAAATAAGATCATTTATTACCACCATAGCAGCAGTAATGGTACTGTGGCCAGTTCTAAAACCAGATTGAAAATTGTTTAAAATATTATTATCAAACAAGAACTGTTTTACCTGTAAATTTACCTGTGATTCAAGGATCTTAGCCAGGATTGATAGTTTGGAGATCGGACGGTAATTGTTTAGCTCTGAGGGGTCCCCACCTTTAAATAAGGGGATAACATAAGCGGCTTTCCAGATTTGGGGTATTGAATTTGACATAAGACTCAAATTAAAAATGTGAGTAATAGACTCAGCAATAACATCTGCTGCCACCTTTAGGAGATAAGGATCCAGATTGTCAGGACCTGCAGTTTTTTGCGGTCAATTCCTTTCAGAGCTTTACAAACTTGCGCAACTGAAATAGTTTTAAAATCAAACAAATCCAGATTTCTATCAATTGCAGTAGTGGCATTACATGGGGCAGGTGCATTTACATATGAGCTGTCAGATGCAGACCCAGCACGGATAAAGTGTTTGTTTAACTGACTGATCATAGCAGCTTTATCCTTTATTTCATCTGAGCCAACCAGAATGTGTTCAGGGAGGCTTGAAGCAACATGTTTACCTGACATAGATTTAATTACTTTCCAGAATTTGGAGGGGTTATTTAAATTCTCTGTAACTGTCTAAAGATAAAACTCTGATTTGGAATTTCTTATCGTCTTGGTGCACTTGTTCCTTAGAGTTCTAAACGTAGTCCAATCAGCAGAGGAGTTTGAAAATCTAGCTTGGGCCCATGATTTATTTCTTAAATGAATTAGCTCTGAGAGACTGTCTGAGAACCAGGGATTTTCCCTACCACTGATCCTATACTTTTTAATGGGAACATGTTTATTTGAAATAGACAGAAAAATTTAGTAAAAATATTCCCATGCCAGTTCAACATCTGGAATCAGAGTTACTTTGTTAAGATCACTATGATATAAATCACGCAGGAAAGCCTGCTCTTGAAAACCTTTAAAATATCTTTTAAAAATGAACCGGGGTTTTACCTTGGGAATTTTTGTATTCCTGACACAAGCAATTGCACAATGATCGCTAACATCATTGCAAAATATGCCAGTTGAGGTGTATTTGTGAGATGTATTTGTTATAATTAAATCAAGCAAAGTAGATTTATGTTGTGCTTTAGGATTTGGCCTTGTTGGAGCATTAATGAGTTGCACTAGGTTTAATGAATCACACAGTTCTTTAAAACAATCTGACGTCACTGAAAGCCAGTCCCAATTTAGATCACCCATAAGGATGAATTCAGAGTCATTTAACTCATGTAAAATATCTGAAATAGATTTGAAAGCAACCTTTGCGGCAGACGGGGGTCTATAGCAACCAACAACAGTGATGTATGAATCCTTTGATACGCCTACTTTGATGGCCAAGACCTCAAACTGTTTAGCTTTAGTAATTGACAGAGTTACAGAGCTAATAAGCTTGGATTTGACATACATGGCAACCCCACCCCACCTCCTTTACCCAACCGATCAGTTCTATAGACTTTATAACCATCAATAAGAATTAAGTCATCAGTTACAGATTTCTTAAGCCAAGTTTCTGATTTCACATTGTGTGTGTGCACTGAGTTTACTAAAGACAAAGATTTTGTACGATACGATTCACTTTATCAGTTCGTGTTTCCGGTGGCTGGAATTTTGTCAGTCAAAAGTAGTCCATCTCCGAATGCAACGTAATGAACTAACTCCATATGAGTAAATGTCATGAACTTGTAATTTCAATGAAAAGCATGATAACTTGAAAAAATTGTCCGTGAATTTATACGGAAACACGCTTTAGGAGCTTCCCATCTTTACTCTCCTCCCTGTTACGTTGCATTCGGAGATCGACTATTATTGACTGTCAAAATGGCGGTGGACACAGAGACAGTGAGTTGTTCAAAATCTTTCTTTTTAGTAAACTCTGTGTACACAAACAATGTTCTCAATGCTGGAGTTCATGTGTAGAGCCTCTGGTGATACTGAGAGCAAAGTGTCATGTTGTGTCGAGTCTTCTTAGTGTTTTAAAAATAGCGATTTTTGATGCTATCATAGTCGTGCGCCATTCACTCCCATTCACTCCCATTCACAAAGCAATTTGACCGAAAACTAAAATACGGTCAAACTTAAAAGTGGCGTTTCCATCCTAATTATGCTTTTAGACGAAAGTTTGCCTCGGGTAGATTCACAAAAAGACCCAGGTTGCATTCTGGCAAGAGTTACCCTCTAATTATGCTCTTTTCTACCAGTGTTTTTGGTTTTTACTTTATTTTGGTGGAATCTTTTGAACATTCTGTTGATTGCATGTCAACTAACTCTCTTTAGAGTATTAGTAGACTTTCTGCTTAAAGGACAAATCCAGTGAAAAATGAACCTAGGGGTAATTAACACATGGTTACCGAGTCGATCGTTCCCTGAGATGCGTTTTCATGATAATCGAATATAAAGTGTTTTATCTTTAAAAACAGATTAGCTCATAACAATAGTATATAGGGCACAGAGTAAGTAAAAGTAAATCGCTATTTAATACCACTAACAAGGCTCAAAATAGCCTCACACTAACACGGTAGCATAATGAGGGTCCATACATGCAAACCGAAGCATTGAGAACTTTGTAAGTGTACAGACAGTTTAATAAGAAGATACTTTATAAAGACAGTACATTACGCGTTTACATGCAGGATCCATCTTGGAAAACGCCGTGCTACGTTAGATTTCACTATGCGTAATTCCTATCGACCAGCTCACTTAGCGCGGCGTTCGTGGCTCGACTAGTCGAGACTGTTTTCCAAGATGGATCCTGCATGTAAACGCGTAATGTACTGTCTTTATAAAGTATCTTCTTATTAAACTGTCTGTACACTTACAAAGTTCTCAATGCTTCGGTTTGCATGTATGGACCCTCATTATGCTACTGTGTTAGTGTAAGGCTATTTTGAGCCTTGTTAGTGGTATTAAATAGCGATTTACTTTTACTTACTCTGTGCCCCATATACTAGTGTTATGAGCTAATCTGTTTTTAAAGATAAAACACTTTATATTCGATTATCATGAAAACGCATCTCAGGGAACGATCGACTCGGTAACCATGTGTTAATTACCCCTAGGTTCATTTTTCACTGGATTTGTCCTTTAATATCTGCTAACTCTTCTAACTCTTCCTCCAACAGACGTTCCGCTGACTATAAGTAACTAACCCGAACCCTGCCAGTCTATTACTGTGTTTGTTGGTGCAACATTACTTATAGTCAAGAGAATGTGTTAAAGTGAAGTGGACCGTGTTGATTTGACAGGAAAACATAAAGAAGAGAAAGAGAAAAGAGATGCAGTCTGATGGAGGCTCTTGAAGAGGTGAACCTGTCTAATGACTGTTTTCACCACATGATATGCTATTTCAGCGGGTTGTTTAGTTGCACAGGTCGTAGGTCGTGGGTCACAGGTGAGGTGTAAACACACGCCATGGTGAGATGAAATCAGTGCTGTATTTCTGCATGGTTGTAGTTAAGGAAGTAAATCAGTGAATGTGTGTGAACTGAGGGTCGGCCGGGGTTCAGCCGTAAGCTAGCCGGATTTATTCCTGAATCGTGGACAAACTGACCTCTCACAGGAGAGATGAAGGTTATAACATCCCTGCCACTCATCTGACATCTGATACTCTGTCCTCGGAGAAGACTTTCAATATCCCATTCTCAGGAAACATGTCACTTGTGCCTGCAAATTCATGATTTACAGTCAATAATTCTGTACTTTATGCCAAGAAACAAGTCAGTAAAGTCAGTAAAGTCTGTGCGCCAAGAAAAAAGTGAGTTGACGCATTTGCAAAGCGACCATCAAAATAAAGTGCTATTTAAAGGAATATTCTGGTACAGCATTTGTTCTTTAATATATACAATAAAGGCCCAAAATGATGTTCAAATGTTATATTTGTTTTCTATGACCCTACAAGTTTGATTAAACCATCAAAATATGGGGAAAATATTTTATATTTTAAATATTTATATTTTAAATATTTTAAATTTGAAGGAAAAACAAAAAACTAAACTTAACTTGTTTATCTGGAAAAAAAATTTGGCGAAAAAAATTAATTATATTACAGATTGTATATTACTAGGCTAAAAAAAGGTATACATTGAATACAACATAATCAGTTGTTAATATTTCATTGGTTCTCTCTAGTTTTTGCATGTTCATAAATTAAACATTACATTTTTAAAATGTTCAGAGTGTCTTGGTGTCTTTGGAGCACGAGTTCATCACAGTGTTGAGACTGTGCTTAGTTTAACTGATATCGAGATGCCGTACTTCTCCCTGCTGGAGCGTTAGAGAGCCATATGATGATTGAACACACACACACACACACACACACACACACACACACACACACACACACACACACACACACACACACACACACACACACACACACACACACACAGGCATAGAGAGAGAGAGTATTGATCATGGAGATGCTTTACAGCACAGCCACTCAAAATCCAACATTTGTCCTCTGTCTGTCTGTCTGATATTGAAGTAATTAGTTTGAGTTCTGTGATTCCCCTAGTGAGTTCCCTTGCTGTCTACTCCCTATATAGGCCGTTGCCTTCTAAGGCAACATCAAGAAGAAACCTGAAAAGTGACTGATTTGAAACGATCTTCCTCCACTACACAAACAGCATTTCTCACATGAATCAGATGAGACACTTGATTCATAATTGATACCAATAGAGTTTGACAATAACACACCATAAAAAAAAAATTAAAAAAAAAGATTTTGTGAAGTACTAAATAAAACAAAGATGATGTGTTTTACAGGAAAATACTTTAAGTCTTGAAAAAAAATGTCATGTTTAATTAAATGTGTTGCTTGACGTTTCATTCTAATTATTGGTTAAATTTACTTGCAATTTTGCTTAAGTAAAACCTACACTATTTTCAATGCATGTCATTTGGCTAATAGTGTAATATTCTTAATAAGCATAACATGAAATAATATGAAAGGTATTTTATCAGGTTGCATAAGTTTAGGAACAGATTTCATCATGAGAGCACGTATATGATGTCTGGTGACGCTTTTCTATAGATCTGGAAACAGTTTTTCTCTTGTTACATGTTTAAAAAGTCTCTCTCTCTCTCTCTCTCTCTCTCTCTCTCTCTCTCTCTCTCTCTCTCTCTCTCACACACAGGTTTGCATTTTGCATTAATGGTCCGGTTGCTTCAATGTGTCCAATATAGACCGCCTCTGGCTGTTATAGCGTTGTAGACACGCGGTAAGGCGGTAAGGCAAACATTAGGAAATAAAAAAAATTAAAATACAGTAAGTCTCTGTATGTGGTGTTTGACGTCACAGAAAATTCCCATGATGCAATGGGAATCACAGTTATTTACTGTAAAGAGAAATAGCAGTATAATACTGGATGATTTAAAGTAAATAACTGTAGAAATTACAGAAAAGTCTAACAGTGTACACAAGCTTTTCCACCTCGTCTCCATAGATCTTGAAGTTATTTTGAGTTTTGTAGCATTAGACTCTTTGGCACCTCATGTTTTGTACTTCATCCAGCATGAAATGTCACATCTCTTTATTAGATTCAGCTTTTTTTTTAGAGATTGCGTAACAACCTTGCACTGCAAACAAAACTTTTGTCTCTATTTCTAGTAAAATCCTCTCAGTATAACAGGCAAACTCCAGAGGTAATTACTCAGAGATCCCGAAGAGAAAAGGATCTGCTGTATCTGATCCCAAACGCTGGTTAATGAGAGCTGAGTCGGGCCTGGTTTCCACCGCTGACATTCCAAGGTGAAGCTGTACAATGATTGTGCTTTTCCCCGAGCGTTGTGCTGTATGTTTTCTGAAGCGTTGGAGGTAATTACTCTGTTAGACGTGAACTCTGCGACCCGAGGGACTCGACTGCCTGAGACCTTTAGAGTCGGAGCTTCAAGTCCAGGTTTTTTTGTATTTTGTATTTGCAGAACAGGAGAGAGAGTGAGAGGAAATTGATTAAACATGTTTTTCCTCGTCCTTTGATGATACTGACACCAGTGACTCTGAGGAGCAGATGTGATCAAAGATTCTGGAAGATTCAAGCCGTCACAGTCAGACTCGCTGTCCTGTTCCATGTCCCATACTAAACAATCAATATATATGAACAAGTATATATATATATATATATATATATATATATGAAGAGGTCAGATGCAAAAGCCTCTAAGTGCCATCTGAAATTTTCTTCTAGAATGATTATTTTTATCAAGCTTGTATATTTAAATTCAGTAATTTCACTTAAATGAAAATTAATAGTTAATTTTCATTGCCATTTAATTGAAATTACTGAATTTAAATATACAAGCTTTATAAAAATAATCATTCTAGAAGAAAATTTCAGATGGCACTTAGAGGCTTTTGCATCTGACCTCTTCATATATATATATGACTATTTTTAATGTTTTAAAAAGAAGTCTCTTATGCTTATCAAGCCTGCATTTATTTGATCAAAAATTCAGAAAAAAAACAGTAATATTGTAAAATATCCTTACTTTTTAAAATAATTGTTTTCTATGTTAGTATACTTTAAAATATAATTTATTTCTGTGATTCAAAGCTAAATTTCATGAAACATTACTTTTTTTAATGTTTTTGAAAGAAGTCTCTTATGCTTATCACGCCTGCATTTATTTGATCAAAAATTCCGAAAAAAAGTTAATATTGTAAAATATTCTTTCAATTTAAAATAATGGTTTTCTATTTTAATATACTTTCAAATATAATTTATTTCTGTGTTGCAAAGCTGTATTTTCAGCATTTGCATTTATTTGATCAAACATTCCGAAAAAACGGTAATATTGTGAAATATTCTTACCATTTAAAACAATGGTTTTCTATTTTAATATACTTTAAAATATAATTTATTCCTGTGATCAAAGTGTGATCATCATTACTCCAGTCTTCAGTGTCACATGATCCTTCAGAAATCATTCTAATATGCAGATTTTTTAGGCATCTCAGTTTTGCTACTCCAGAAGCCTCACCTCAGTTCTGAGTTGCTATAGTTACCACCACACCTGTTTCTGCTAATGAGTCAACCTACTTCCAGATGCCTAATGTTTTTCGAGGATCTTGCATTTATATGAAGTGCTTTTCCTGATTTGGAATCTGTCTAGGTGTGTCTCATTGTTAACATTTAAACAGTAGTAAGCTTACTGATCACTATCAGCCTAAATACTGCTTATACGATTAAACCATTGTTGAGGATTTCAATTTCATGTATTTTTAACAAAACATTTTGTATAAAAATGTATTTTGTAGTATAAACCTGTTGCAAAATATTGCAATGGATATTAATTCTGGTTCAGTGATCACACTATATGGCCTATATCAACTATATCATTTTTGTACACTATACAAAATATTTTATGTTTTCCAGTACAAATATATAAACATTCTTAAATCAATAGATATTTCACCCAAAAAATATATCTCTGTCATTAGTTACTCACCCTCATGTCGTTCATTTTTCATTTTTGGGTGAAATATATTTTTTTACCTTAAGAAGCGGAAAACAAGACAAAAATACTGAGGAAGAAATGTTTTTTTTTTTTTGTTTTTTTTTTGCAGTGTAGAAATAGTTGGTTGCATTGCATTGTGGGATACACATGCACTTTTGTATAGTGCACAATGTCTTTTTTTTTTTTTTTTTTTTTTACATCACGATAAATGTATTGTGATTCTCAAAACATTTGGTAACTAAACATAATTTTACTTGGATTAGTGACAACATGTTAAAATGTTTACATGGTACAGTGACTGGTAAGTTAATGTTTGTATTATTGCTTGACACAAATTTCACGATTTCAATTAAGTTCTTGTGATTTGATTCCGATCTGGATTCAATTTCGATTCATTTGGATACATATTAGGTAGGCCTACAGTAGCGATACCTTCTTATACTGTCTATGAGCAATACATGTAAATTTTTCTCAAGAAAAAAAACTCACCTAATGCTATACAGAGAGAGCACTGTCAGCTGTATTATTATTAAAGGTTAAAAATAACTCAAAAATATAATGTGGTTTTTATTATAAAAACAACGTTATAATATTTTATGGATACAAGTAAAAATACAATAAATGTGTAATATAGTGCACAAAATAGCCACTCCTTTCTATAGCTAATGTTTCTAGCCAGCTAACATGCTATGGTCATTAAATTACTTTCCTGATGTTCTCCAGCTGTATTATTGACCTCTTTCCGGGTTGAAAAACACTGATTGATCGAAATTATGTATGAGGCATATACATTTCGCTAAGTTGTACTGTCTCTTTCAACATACCCATTGTTCATTCGTGTTTATTTACTAGATGATCGGTTCACGTGTCGCTTGAACTGAGGCGCTACAACGATCTGTCAATCAACGATCATTTACAAGCGCCAAAACGGCATTTATTGTTTGAATTTCGAAATAAAATTGACAGAATCTGAGAGATGAGAATTTGTTTCATATCAAAAATAACCTTCTCTGTCTTGTCAGTCCCGGTGTCAGTGTCCTCTTTGCTTCGTGATTTTTCTGTGCGTGAGAAAATGGATGTGTGCGCGTGTGAAAAGAGTCAATTGCGTGAGTCTCGCGCTGAATGCGTGAGAGTTGGCCGAGCCCACACAAGAATACATCGATTCCAAAGACTTTCGATCTTAACATGAAATCCTAGATGAACTCTAGCCTTGTTCTCGCCTGGCTCTGGCTGAAATCCACTAGAGATTCCCAAACCATTCTGGAGGAGGATTTCTGTTCTAATAGCCTACTCTAACATTGAGAACTAACACTACCTACTCGAGGGAGTGAACCTGGACTTCAGTGATAAGAGCTGTGGTACTGTAACTAACCTTAGCTTTATCAGCCAGGGCGGATTACAGGTGCAGAGACCAGACGAAACACAGCGAGTTGAGGAAGATATCTAGTGGTTTATAAGCGCTGGGTTAAATCTGACAGGTGGAAAACAACTCAAGACAACAAGAAATTGGGGATTAAATATTGAGTCAACATGGGTTTATAAAATGGAATCTTTCATAATTAACTCTGCCTTCCTCAGAGTCCTGACTTTATACAAATTATTCAAATCATTCAAAGTGGTGCCGACAATCTTACCACACACTTTAACAATACCGTAACTGAAAAAACAATAAGTAAAATTTACTTAATTTTTCTTTGGCACACATATGTTTTTAAGTAAATTTCACATATGCAATCAAGTAAACTCTACTTAACTAAGTTAAGTGAAAGTATCAAATAAAATAAGTCATTTTAACTTGGCTAGTAAAAGGTTGAGTAATATCTATTTGGTTGAAGTTTCCTTTGCAAAACATTTCACTCAAACAATATAGCATTGAATTAAACCACATTTTTAAAGTATATGCTTTATTTAGAAACATCCAAGTAATTAATACAATAGATATTGTGAGACTACATATCAAAAACACATATCATGTGAACGCAGAGACCTCAATACTCGGTAGACAATACACAATGATGACGGTGACATTTGTTGGATCGTTTTTGTGTTTGCATGTGTCATTTTGAAAATTAACTCCAAATGTCACAAAATGGCAAGTTATTAATCATAACAACAAAAGCAATGATAAAACAGTGTAAATACAGCTGGAAAACAGTGAAACATCAACCTCATTCATTATTCAAGGCCCAGTGCATGATGGGAACACCAGTATCAGAAAAGTTGAGTAATTGTACTTAATTTTATAACGTTGATATTTATGCTTTCATTTCTACACACTTGAATTGAGTACTAATATAGAATTTACTTCGTTTTTTTTCATTCTTGCCTGAACTAACTTTTTCATGTAGAAATGACATTGTTATTTTCTGTAGTATTTACTTCACCACAAAATCGTTTTTATCAGTGTTTTCTATCTCTATTTTTTAGATTAAGTGACTGATACCAGCACACAAATTAAAAATTTATGACAGATTTAATAAAACATGAATAAAACATTTTCATAAAAGTACTGTCCACATTAAAACCACAAAGCTTTCGTAAAAAATACATACGCTGGTGGGCTTTCTTGCACACAGCATCCACATGAGCCTCAAAAATCTACTTTTCATTTATTACAGTAACAAGGTACAGTATGAAACAACCTGTAAGATGTACAACCTCAACAGCATGATCATTAATAACCACAGGACAGAGGACTGTAGGATTCTTCCTCAAATCTATAATCATCTCTTTAGTTTTAAATATACTGATGTTAAAAAAGGAAAAAATTGCACCAATCAATAAAATCTGCCAGTACAGAACCATGATAAGTATCCTTTTTATTATTAACCCTCCTATTACCTTTGGGGTCGATTTGACCCCATTCAGTGTTTAACGTCTCTAAATACATAAGAAAAAAGAACAAAAAAGAATTTTGCTTCATATTTAAAGACTTTTCCTAATTTAATGGGCACAACTGGGTAAACATAAAATAAACATGATGATATGTTTTCAATTTTCTGTATACATTTTGTAGCATCGGTGTTCTTTGGGGTCAGTTTGACCCCAGGCTCATTTTGCTGTGTAAAACATATAAGAAATATATATATATATATTTTTTTTTTTTTTTTTTTTTTTACACACATTGATGATTTGACACAAATCAAACATTTGCTTTGGTTGATATTGAGATCATTATAACTTGAGATTTTATGATCGTTAAAAAAACTTCCCTCTGCTTTAGGGCCCTAACATTACCATATAGGCCTATACCTGAAGTATTGCGAGAACCACTGATAGTTCACACGATATAGTGGAGGGGGGAATCATAATTCTCACAAGAAATTAGATATTTCCAGTGCCATTTCTATATTTCCAAGGAAGGGAAAACATAATTCTTGCAAGAACTTTGATATTTTGTGCCGTGGGGGGAGGGGAAAACATAATATAGGGGAGGAGCAAATATATGAAAGCTTCCACAGAAGCCTTATAAACTCTGTGAGCTCTCTCTTTATGCTCTCTCTCAATTGAAAATGACCTCCAAGCAAAGGTTTTCTGTCAATTAGATTTTGGCATAGTTCTTTGAAAGTGACAGTGACAGAGGAGAATGTGTCTGAGATAGTCGATAATGTCAAGGAGGACCCAGATTATGAGGTATCCTCCTCAGAAGAGCATGAGACTCCTAGTGTTGACCCTCATGTTGTCTAGCAGATAAACTACCTTCCAAAAATGAAACGTTATTATGGTCCCACTTGAATGACAGTGTCCAAAATTTAGACAAATTTGAACATTTTGCTGCTTCAGTTGTTATGATGTTGAGTTGATTCACATTTTTCTAGATTATTGTGCAGAGTGATCAGAGGCATTTTACATATTTGCAAAAAAAAACTTGATCACAAAACCCCAAATTTCACTTTTTTTGTCCTTGGCACCAAATGACCAATCAACATCATTTTACTAATCATATCATCAGCACATGATTGCAATAAAAGGAAGGAAGAAGTGCTTCCAATCATTGTGTTCTTCTGTTAGCAATGGTTTCCTCCAAAGAAAGACGTGCAGCCATCATCTTTGCATCAAAATGGCCTCACATGCAAAGAACCACCAGATCATCAAGAGCTTCAAGAATAGAGGTTCGGCTGCAGTGAAGGTGGCTTTAGGACGTCCCAGAGTGTCCAGCAAGTGCCAGGACCTTCTCCTCCTGAGGGATCAGCAAGGGAATCGTGTCACCACCGGTGCAGAACTGCTCAATATTGGCAGGAGGAGGGTGTGAGAGAGAGCATCTGCACACACAGCGAGGCCAAGACTTCTGGACAATGGCCTGATGTCAAGAATTACAGGAAAGAAGACACTTCTCTCCAATAAAAACCTCAAAGATTGACTGAAATTCTGCAGGGAGTGCAAGGATTGGACAGCAGAAGACTCGTGCAAAGTTACTGTATCTGATGAAGCTTCTGACTGTTCGGAATATCTGGAAAATCGATTGTCCAGAGAAGAAAAGGTGAACGCTACCATGAGTCCTGCGTCGTGCCAACAGTGAGGCATCCAATGGAAGTGTCAAATTGACCCCAAACTTATCCTTTATAAAAGAAATTGTATAATATTATAATGTAAAGCTATTAAAACACCAAACAAATATATAATTTTTTTAATTTTATGTCAATCAGTGATTTTTAACAGTGATTTGCTAATTTGTCCATAGTCGTGCAATAGGTATTCTGGATGTATAAGGGGCGGGGGTGGGGTTGGAGGGTTGGTGGTGTTTTATTTAAGTAGTCAACAAAGAAACAGACTTAAACCTCTGATGGTCTTCGTTTAGCACACTGGGGGCCTTCCCGGTCATAAATGACCGGACACCTAAAAATGAAACTTCCTCCATCCCAGTAAAAACCAATGCAATTTATTTTTGTTCTATAATATTTATTCTTTTTAATTTAGAATTTTGAGACAATTTGATTGAACTTATTAATATTTATGCAATATTTATAGTCCATTTTTTGCCATTGAATTTTCTATGCAGTATTTTCGGGTAAAATAGAGACTAGGCTTTCAGAAAAAAAATTAAATAAAAAAAAATTTATCAATTTATTAAACATAAAATTAAATAAAACATGTTATTGCATGGGTTTACCACTAGATGCCTGTATAGCTCTAAATGGAGATGTTTGTGAATTCTAGTTGTTTTTGGACCAAATTACTTACTTTTAAGATGTGGATTGAATGTATTTTTTTAGAAATTCTCAAATAATACTTTTTGCCAAGGTTTATAACATTTTATTAATTATTATTTTAATAATTTTAATAATTATTATATTAATTATATATACATATATTAATTATAATTATTAATTATGGTATGTTTTTCACTCTTGATGTTTTAGAGCTTCACCCCTTCATTGCTGAGCACTTTTTTTCTGCATCGTGGCTGATTTGTAGAGAATTTTTGTGTTTTTGTCAATTTCCCATTCATTTCTTATGGGGGTAATTTTGACCGAAGACCAAAATCATGACTAATTTTTTTACGACCACTTAGCATGCTCGGATCATGACCTCAATTTTTTTGTGTGTTCACATACCTAATGCCAGAAAAGTCACCAAGTTTCATAACCTTCCAATGAAGCTGTGATTTTTAAAATTTCAAAACAGAAAATTATTCGGTCAGAAATGACCGAGGACCATCAGAGGGTTAAACCATTGGAGAAAAAAAAATCCCATTCTGGGGGTTTAAATTGCTGGGGTCAAATTGAGGGTTAAGGAGGGAAACAATCACTGAACAATCACACCTGGTTTACTTTAGATTCACTCTTGACTTAGTAGAGCTCCCCTTGTTGTGTTTTGCATGCTGAATGTTGAAGTCTGTGTGAGACTCAAGCACGGTCAATTGCAAGATATTGTCAGTCACACATGCTATAAAGTCTATATAGTTGAAAATGATGAGTTAAAGCATATGTTGGCACAACTTATTGATCATATAATTTTTTTTTGTACAGTCAGTGTATGCTACATCTATCCCCAGCTAGTGTTACAACTCACCCCAGTAGGCTAGTGGAGTTTGTTTGACATTAACTCACATAATCTGTGGTTGTGTAGTAGTGCACGTCCAAGTTGACAAATGTGTCTACCATGTATTAAATTTTGAGAGATCTAGCAGAAACAATCACTGAGTTAGCAATGCTCAAACATAATGTGTAACTTTCCTCCCCGGTCTCCCCTGAATCAAGGCTCAACAGCGCTCTCTAGTGGCTGGAGGAGCATCATGCACGATCATAACTTCACGTTTTATGTGTCCAAACACGTTTTTGGTTGACTGTAAATAGGCTGCAGTTTATGTCACACCTGTCAGAAACATTGATTGATATCCGTGGATGATTTATGCTCTCCTGTCGTGTCGTGTTTGTGGTTGTGTGACAGGCGGTTATTGTCATGTTAGAGTAAGTGCTGCGCGTGTGTGAAGCAGTAGAGCTCACTGTGACTGCATTTATTTCAGTACTTTGAGACATCACAACAGTTCCAGACTAGTGAGCTGTAGCTAGACAGCATTAGCTGTGACCCTGTTCTGAAGTGCCTTCAAAAACACCTTCTGTTGCTAGCATTTCATTCATCATGCCTTGAGAAGACAGTCCTAATGCATTGCCAGAAACTCATTCCATGGTCACAGATAAAAAAAAACAAAATTCATCCTAAATGTATTATTGTATTTAATTCAGATCTAAAAAGTTTTGTTAAAATATAGTTCAGTCTAATATTATGGCTTTTTATGGACTATTACACCCAATATTTGTGTGCCCAATACAAACGTTAGAAGAACGTTTGTTCATAACTATGATAGAACCTTGCCAGAACGTTGCTAACAGAACGTTAATAGAATGTTCGTTTAAATGTCTCTGGTATTTAATCATGTTCGTTAGCACAAAAACATTATTAAGCCACATTGTTCATGGAACTTTTTTTTTTATTTTTTATTTTTTAATGTTTTTGTTGTACGTTTGTCTAATGTTTTGAAAAGTTTGGCTACAACTCATTTAAGAATGTTTAGAGAACATTCAAATATTCATAGCCTTGCCCGTTTGAAGAATGATCAAATGGAATGTTCCCTTAACGCTTAAATAACCAAGAATAAAAAAATGAAAACATTAAGACCATTAAGAAATAACACTTTCATAACTTAATGGCAACGTTAGCTAAACGTTCTTTGTTTAGCTGGGACGGCAGCTGTCAGGAACTATAGGCATCATCAAGTGCATGAAAGTGAAACAATGAATAAGAAGGAAAATTAGTTCATATTTGATCTGACCAAATTCTCAATGTGAAACAGTGAAGAGAAAAGCTCAGATCTCAGACACTCAGACATATATATATATATTTTTAAATATATTTCATGAAGCAACATTCTCTTTGTTCTTTGCTTGCAAATTATACATCATTTCATGTGGAGTTTCATTTTTGTGGACGTACACCAACAGACACTGTAACTTTATTTCTGCCTTTATCCCTTATCTTTGTAGTCCTGGGGTCTTTATATATTTGAGTGAGTTTAACATGTTTTTGAGGTATGGTCCAGTTAAACAAAGGGCAACATCAGAATCTATTTAAAATATTTATTTTATATATTATTGCATCATGCATCAAACCAAGAAAATGCACAAGTATTTTTATTTATTGAATTTTTTTACTCAAAAACATATATTGAATTTTTTTTGTATATTATAGTATTTTCAGTTAATGCATTATACATATATATATATACAGGTCCTTCTCAATAAATTAGCATATTGTGATAAAGTTCATTATTTTCCCTAATGTAATGATAAAAATTAAACTTTCATATATTTTAGATTCATTGCACACCAACTGAAATATTTCAGGTCTTTTATTGTTTTAATACTGATGATTTTGGCATACAGCTCATGAAAACCCCAAATTCCTGTCTCAATAAATTAGCACATTTCATCCGACCAATAAAAGAAAAGTGTTTTTAATACAAAAAAAGTCAACCTTCAAATAATTATGTTCAGTTATGCACTCAATACTTGGTCGGGAATCCTTTTTGCAGAAATGACTGCTTCAATGTGGCGTGGCATGGCCGTAATCAGCCTGTGGCACTGCTGAGGTGTTATGGAGGCCCAGGATGCTTCGATAGCGGCCTTAAGCTCATCCAGAGTGTTGGGTCTTGCGTCTCTCAACTTTCTCTTCACAATATCCCACAGATTCTCTATGGGGTTCAGGTCAGAAGAGTTGGCAGGCCAGTTGAGCACAGTAATACCATGGTCAGTAAACCATTTACCAGTGGTTTTGGCACTGTGAGCAGGTGCCAGGTCATGCTGAAGAATGAAATCTTCATCTCCATAAAGCTTTTCAGCAGATGGAAGCATGGAGTGCTCCAAAATCTCCTGATAGCTAGCTGCATTGACCCTGCCCTTGATAAAACACAGTGGACCAACACCAGCAGCTGACATGGCACCCCAGACCATCACTGACTGTGGGTACTTGACACTGGACTTCAGGCATTTTGGCATTTCCTCCTCCCCAGTCTTCCTCCAGACTCTGGCACCTTGATTTCCGAATGACATGCAAAATTTGAGCAACCACTGAGCAACAGTCCAGTGCTGCTTCTCCGTAGCCCAGGTCAGGCGCTTCTGCCGCTGTTTCTGGTTCAAAAGTGGCTTGACCTTGGGAATGCGGCACCTGTAGCCCATTTCCTGCACACGCCTGTGCACGGTGGCTCTGGATGTTTCTACTCCAGACTCAGTCCACTGCTTCCGCAGGTCCCCCAAGGTCTGGAATCGGTCCTTCTCCACAATCTTCCTCATGGTCCGGTCACCTCTTCTCGTTGTGCAGCGTTTTTTGCCACGCTTTTTCCTTCCCACAGACTTCCCACTGAGGTGCCTTGATACAGCACTCTGGGAACAGCCTATTCGTTCAGAAATTTCTTTCTGTGTCTTACCCTCTTGCTTGAGGGTGTCAATGATGGCCTTCTGGTCAGCAGTCTTACCCATGATTGCGGTTTTGAGTAATGAACCAGGCTGGGAGTTTTTAAAAGCCTCAGGAATCTTTTGCAGGTGTTTAGAGTTAATTAGTGAATTCAGATGATTAGGTTAATAGCTCGTTTAGAGAACCTTTTCATGATATGCTAATTTATTGAGACAGGAATTTTGGGTTTTCATGAGCTGTATGCCAAAATCATCAGTATTAAAACAATAAAAGACCTGAAATATTTCAGTTGGTGTGCAATGAATCTAAAATATATGAAAGTTTAATTTTTATCATTACATTATGGAAAATAATGAACTTTATCACAATATGCTAATTTATTGAGAAGGACCTGTATATATATATATATATATAAACAGACTTTCTGTTTGGTATTTCACATATAGGCCAATGAAACTGAAACACCTGGTTTTAGATCACATTCATTTATGAATATATTGTACAGACTCCTTTTGTGGCCAATAGAGCATCAATTCATCTTGGGAATGACAGATACAAGTCCTTCACAGCATCCAGAGGGATTCTGAGCCGTTCCTCTTCAAGAACACTGTCCAGCGATACTGGTGGAGGAGAACGCTAGTTCTTGCCAGTTCATTTATCAAGCACAGTCGGGAATGCCAAGATAATGCAGGATTCTCCACACCGTAACACGGATGTGGGAAAGACAGTGAAGGTGGACTCATCAGAGAACAACACATGTTTGTCCACAGCCCAAGATTCGCACTGTTGGCACCAGTGAAACTGACATTAGGCATTGGATCCGCAGCTCGATCATGAGCTCCGGATGAACAGCTCTGGTGGAAACACGAGAGTCGAGGTGTTAATTTAATGAGTCGGGCAGCTGTGGTTTTATGTTTTTGGGATGTAATCCGGGTTAGTACTGGACATCCCTTTCCGACAGCTTCCTCTTGCATCCAAACAGCAACATAGTGTCGGCACAGATCCGGCAAACATCCGGTACGCGTTGAATCCACATGTGCCCAGATGTGGCCCGGATCTGGGCCGACACTATATTGCTGTCTGGATTGACAGTTGTCTCAGTTTCATTATCCAACCCCTGTCCTGTCTCCAGATGTACATGATCCACATTCAGCTCAAGACGCTGCTGCCATCTAGAGGAGGAGTGGAGCACTGCACATCTGCGCACATCACCATGGCAACCCGGAAGAAGCCAATTGTGTGCAATCAATGACCCTGTGATCACAGTGCTATATATAGAATCAGCTGCACTTGTATGATTATACGGCACTGATATTATATTGTTCCATACACAGAGTTATGTATATTTAAAATGTCATTCGAAATGGCTGCATTTATATATAACCTCTTTATGCAAATTGGTTTGATCCCTAACATTTTATTTCTCGTTTTAGATAAATGTTAGTGTATATATGCATGGTGTAAAAGGCATGTTTTGCAACTTGTTTACTCATTCTTCTGTTGCTTTTCTTAAATTAAGTTATAGGGACGGACAGGTAATTGAGTTAAGTTCAGTTTTAGACAAAACATGGGCTATTATTTCATGCGTTTTGCTCAAAGTATCATTTACCCTCCTCTGATGGAAATGATTATATCAATACATCTTACTGACAGCATCGGGTTTATAACAGCTATTCAGCCGCCATCTCTCAGTGGAACATGTTTTCTATTAGATTATTTCTGCTTCATCCTGCGCTTTATTTGCATTTGCATTAATTTTCATTATTTATGAGGCTGTGATCCCGCAGAGAGCACACGAGGGTGTTCATTTATCAAAAACAAAAACTCTGACAGCGTGTTAACAATAACTGTTCAAATTAGACAGAATTTATGTCTATTCATTATTCAGATGAATGAAGACATCACATTTGCTGCACAGAAAACAACTTATTTTAAAAGTCTTTATGTAAGATAGAGGAGACCAGAGGATTCATGTTTCTGTACATTATTATTATTATTTATATATAGTGGCTTAAATCTAGATTTGCACTCGAAAAAAAAAAAATTAAGCCCTTTTTCAGTATTCAATCAACAATAAAATTCCATCAAATTGAACTGAATAATCCTTATTCATATTATGAATTACGAATTTTAAAATCTAGAGCTTAATACATTTTTTTTGTGTAAATCTTAAACTTGAATTTAAACGTATACAATTTTTAAATGTTTGAATACGAAACACATGAACTAAATGGTCCATTCCCTTGTTCCATTAAGATTTATAGTTTTTAAAATTCTTAATTCATAATATTAATATTATGTAAGGATTATTCAATTCAATTGTATGGAATTTTACTATTAAATGTGTAAATCTTGAAAAAAGGCTTAATTTGTGTGTGTGTGTGTGTGTGTGTGTGTGTGTGTGTGTGTGTGTGTGTGTGTGTGTGTGTGTGTGTGTGTGTGTGTTTGTCTGTCTGTGTGTGTGTCTGTCTGTGTGTGTGTGTGTGTGTGTGTGTGTGTGTGTGTCTGTCTGTGTGTGTGTGTGTGTGTGTGTGTGTGTGTGTGTGTGTGTGTGTGTGTGTGTGTGTGTGTGTGTGTGTCTGTGTCTGTGTCTGTGTCTGTGTGTGTGTGTGTGTGTGTGTGTGTGTGTGTGTGTGTGTGTGTGTGTGTGTGCTGCTAACTCTAAGCATGTCAACTGAACGCTGTACACGTGAATACAATCCGTTTTAATATTTGTTAAAGTGTAAAAATGTTAAGGTTGTAATGAGACTAAGTGAACAGTAGATGGCAGTATGTAAATATGAGCAGATCTCATCTGAGTCCACAATTGTCCTGAATTGCAAAAACCTTGCCATCCTCACACTATTTCTCTTAATAACCACTATTACATGATCAGGGCAAGTTTTCATGCACTAAAAAGGATGCTCTGATGTTTCAGCGTGATTTGGTTTGTCAGATTTGCACTAGATTCATTTGCAGCAAAGCAGGATATTAAATGGTTCTTCGACTTCAAAGAAAAGTGTGCTTTTTCTCTGGAATGCTGTGAATCAGAGCTCAGAGGAAGGCGTCCCCGGTGAATAATGCTCTTCCAGCTGAATTCAGCTTGTGTTGTGCTCTTTAATTAATGATGATGTGCGTGTTTGTGCTGTTCGATAGTTCTGGCAGGTTTTCAGTTATAAGCAATCAGCACATTCTCATGAAATATGAACACATTTGCCTTGTTAAAGGTCTGAACTGCAGAGGCTCATTTCACTCCCACTCTCTCCACACTGAACCTGAGTGTGTTTGTGATGATTTACTTCAAACTAAATGGTCGTGTTCATAATCGTCTGCTTCAGATACTCATTAAAAGTAGGAGTTATTGCATTGCACTGGTGTTGTGCAGTTCACTCTTGACCAAGCTGATTTACAGACGATATGGACCAGCCTTCTCTGCAAATGTTCTCTTCCAGAAGGGATATAATTGCCACAAAGTTTTAGTTTCAGAACTTGAGATTGTTAGATCTCACAATACCCTGTTTTGTTGGCTTGATGACTCTATATTTTTCTGTACGCCTAGCACATTTGCAGGTGAACCTGAAATCCAGATTTTTTTCTTTTTTTGTACCATATCCGACCCTCTTTTACTTTGTCTTCCTAAATATACCTGGTTTGAATTACCATATTCCTCATATTTATGGAGATGATGTGTACAGATGTGCGTGTAAAGGTGACATTTAACGCTTTAATGTTGAAAATGCTATCAGAAAGTTTATCTTTGTACCAGTTATATATACAGGTCCTTCTCAATAAATTAGCATATTGTGATAAAGTTCATTATTTTCCATAATGTAATGATAAAAATTAAACTTTCATATATTTTAGATTCATTGCACACCAACTGAAATATTTCAGGTCTTTTATTGTTTTAATACTGATGATTTTGGCATACAGCTCATGAAAACCCAAAATTCCTGTCTCAATAAATTAGCATATCATGAAAAGGTTCTCTAAACGAGCTATTAACCTAATCATCTGAATTCACTAATTAACTCTAAACACCTGCAAAAGATTCCTGAGGCTTTTAAAAACTCCCAGCCTGGTTCATTACTCAAAACCGCAATCATGGGTAAGACTGCTGACCAGAAGGCCATCATTGACACCCTCAAGCAAGAGGGTAAGACACAGAAAGAAATTTCTGAACGAATAGGCTGTTCCCAGAGTGCTGTATCAAGGCACCTCAGTGGGAAGTCTGTGGGAAGGAAAAAGCGTGGCAAAAAACGCTGCACAACGAGAAGAGGTGACCGGACCATGAGGAAGATTGTGGAGAAGGACCGATTCCAGACCTTGGGGGACCTGCGGAAGCAGTGGACTGAGTCTGGAGTAGAAACATCCAGAGCCACCGTGCACAGGCGTGTGCAGGAAATGGGCTACAGGTGCCGCATTCCCAAGGTCAAGCCACTTTTGAACCAGAAACAGCGGCAGAAGCGCCTGACCTGGGCTACGGAGAAGCAGCACTGGACTGTTGCTCAGTGGTTGCTCAAATTTTGCATGTCATTCGGAAATCAAGGTGCCAGAGTCTGGAGGAAGACTGGGGAGAAGGAAATGCCAAAATGCCTGAAGTCCAGTGTCAAGTACCCACAGTCAGTGATGGTCTGGGGTGCCATGTCAGCTGCTGGTGTTGGTCCACTGTGTTTTATCAAGGGCAGGGTCAATGCAGCTAGCTATCAGGAGATTTTGGAGCACTCCATGCTTCCATCTGCTGAAAAGCTTTATGGAGATGAAGATTTCATTCTTCAGCATGACCTGGCACCTGCTCACAGTGCCAAAACCACTGGTAAATGGTTTACTGACCATGGTATTACTGTGCTCAATTGGCCTGCCAACTCTTCTGACCTGAACCCCATAGAGAATCTGTGGGATATTGTGAAGAGAAAGTTGAGAGACGCAAGACCCAACACTCTGGATGAGCTTAAGGCCGCTATCGAAGCATCCTGGGCCTCCATAACACCTCAGCAGTGCCACAGGCTGATTACGGCCATGCCACGCCGCATTGAAGCAGTCATTTCTGCAAAAAGGATTCCCGACCAAGTATTGAGTGCATAACTGAACATAATTATTTGAAGGTTGACTTTTTTTGTATTAAAAACACTTTTCTTTTATTGGTCGGATGAAATATGCTAATTTATTGAGACAGGAATTTTGGGTTTTCATGAGCTGTATGCCAAAATCATCAGTATTAAAACAATAAAAGACCTGAAATATTTCAGTTGGTGTGCAATGAATCTAAAATATATGAAAGTTTAATTTTTATCATTACATTAGGGAAAATAATGAACTTAATCACAATATGCTAATTTATTGAGAAGGACCTGTATATATATATATATATATATTTTTTTTTTTTACAAACTATTGTAAATGGTTAAGATATAAAAAAAATTGTGGCTGTAGGCTATTTCTTAACTTTTTTTAGCTTATAATCGATTTATATAATCAATTTATTATCAATTATTTATGTACCTTCTGATGTAATATTTTGGATTTACAGAATGTTTAATTTTTATTCCTAATTTTTCTCCTTCCCTCCTTTTTTATTGGCATGCCATTATAAATGTAAATGTTGCTCTAAAATAAGTGTAAAAATTATTTTATATTTTAAATAGATAAAATATTAAAATAGATATAGATCAGGATTTAACCATTAACACACCCATGGACCCCAAATATAAAAGCTAGTTTTCCTCAGTAAAAGTTTATATTAACTTTAGACTATTATGTAGTTATGTATTATTTTTTTAAATAATAATAAAATAAAGTAATAAAATAAAATAAAATAAACATACGTAGTATTTAATAGAATATAAAACTTTCAACCATGGACCCCCAATAAAAAACGCTAGATTTCCTCAGTAACATTTTATATTTACATTAGACTATTATGTAATTCTTTGCAGGTCAGTTGTTAGAAAGTTAGAAGACGTCATGAAAATGTTAAAAAAAAAAAATTAAAAAAAACTTCCGCTTTTCCTATTCTCCACAGACCCCCAGTGGGTCTCGTGAAAGATGATCTGCCGGTAGATGGTCGGTGCGGCGCTGACATGCGCAGTGAGAGCAGCAGATGATGCTCTTCTCTCTCTGTGTGTGTGTGTCCGCTGATTTCATCTCTCACACACGCGTTCTTCTCCTCCATCCTCCTGGATCTTCCTCCGGAGCGGCAGCGCGGGTTTACGGTACGTGAGTGTGTTTGTGTGTTTGTGTATGTAAATAAAGGCGTTTACAGCAGCGCGCGCTGGACGCGTCTCAGCGTCTCCGATGCGCGTGCAGCATCTGGAGAGCATAAACACAGCAGTGTGCATGAAGCGTTATGGTCATCATCTTAGGCAGTTCCTAGCAAACAACGGGTTTGGGCTTCATCATGGATGTGTTCCTAATCAGCAGCATTTATTAGGCATTAACATCATTGACGAGTTGGACATCAGAAGTGTGAAGCATTTTTGAGCATAATCACAGACGTTTTCCAAGTCAGCAGCAGCTGTTTGCATCATATGTGTGTATAAGACATTTTTGGTCAACATCATAGACGCTTCCAAGTCAGCAATATTTTTGGCCATCATATAGAGTTATGACTTTGCGTGTAAGATGCAGTTCACTGGGTCTTGAGACACAGCCAGTGTCAGACAGCCTGTTGCAGGATCCTCCTGTGACTAACATGATGTATTAAACATGTTGATGTCTGTAGAAGCTGTCTATCTATCTATCTATCTATCTATCTGTCCATCACAACATTTTGTTAATGGCAACATTGCTTTATAGTAAATTCAGCTGATGCGTAGATGATGTATAGTAGTCTATTGTACAGTATAGTAATGTATTGTACAGTAATTGTTTACTATATTTTATTTTGCATCACCAATTTCTGAGTGAAACAATAACTTAGTTGTATAGACTGTATATTTAGACTATAGACTGTTTTATTTATTTGGAATTGATTGTACCATGAGAAGTGGGTGTTTTGGAGTCGACGATTGGAGGGGGGAGTTAAGAAGTAAGAAGTAGGGTACAACAGGGCTAAAGGCAAACCTTAAGAAAAAATTTACAAAAAAATATGTTTGTATTGAACATTGATGGAGCAACAGATTTTGTGTGAAAATACATTTAGTTAAAAAAAATCTTATAAATGTATAATTTGGACCAGGTGGGCCTTTTACCCCACACACGGGGTCAAACCAGAGCATCATATATACAGATACAGTAAATGTGTATACACACATAAATATATAATATACAATAATAATATTAAATAGGCTACATAATTTATACATAAATATATTATATACAATAATGTTGTTAATACTTGTTCAAAACAATCACTTTAGCAAAGTTTGTACTATTTTCTGTTTATGTTGATGAATAAAAGAATACATTTTTTGTTCAATAAATATACAGTCATTCAAATGTTCATTTTAAAAATACAGAAACAAATTTATTTTAAAGATTCTGAAAGCATTGAAGGAGATCCCATAATCATTTAATATAGATTTACAGTAGTAACAAAAAAATTACATTTTAGAATATGATATGATTAATGTCATATTTTTAAACATGATGGTTTTATTATAAATATGGTGATTATCTATAAGGTTGACACCCAACTTAATATATGATATTTACCATCTGAATCTAACCATGTCAACAAATGTAAAAGTCAGCCAGTTATTTATTATCATGTTAATTATCGTGACTTTTCCACTGACACTAACGCCTTTTACCCCAAATATCATACAATATCATACTGAACAAAACTGAAAATCATTAAGAAGACCGTTGTCTCCAAATATAGTCAATCAATTTAGCGATTCTCAATTGCTACATAAATCTACAGCATTTTTTAAAACATTAAATATTAGATCAAATTAGCGCAGAATCAACCGAGATCGCATCAAGAATCAGCCAAATTTCCACGTGCATCTTGAAAAGCGGATGTTTTGGAAAGTGCTACGGCACGTTTATGTGCCATCTAGTGGTGTACAGGGAAATAAAATCAAAGGTGCCTTTAGCCTTGTGATTTACTTGTGATGTTAAACAAAAAGAAAAGTATTTTCAGATTAAAAATAAGGACAAGGACATGTGGAGAGTAAATAGGGTTGAAATACACCTGGTTTGAACCTGCAAAATGCTCTTCTGAAGATTATTGTATAAAACAGATGCTATGTTTTATAACATGTGAAGTTGTTGACTATAGTGCCTGTCATCTGCAGTGTGAGACCAGACCCTCACTTATGCGTCTCAAGATAGTAGTTTAATTTCAGTTTAACATGTCCAATGTGAAAAGCTAATTAGTTTTGTTTAATGCAGTCAGTCAGAGAATGGAAAGGAACTTTGAGAGTCCAGACAACTAATGAATAAACTGATGATCACTCTTGAAATTAACTACAGAGGTGTATTTAGGAAGAGTATTTAGGAAGCTGTACTGAATACTAAACACAGTTTATTTGAGAGTCGAGAAGTTCTCAAGCGCACGAATGAACGAGTCCGTAATGCATCTGAATCTGCACGGAGATGTAGTTTCAAGCAGAATGTGAGCTGTTTACTCTTTAGTAATCTTGTTTGGAATCATAAAAGTCTTCATTAGTTTCCTAATGTCTCCCATAGGTTCAGTAAAATAAGTACAGACTTGTAAAATAATTTGCAGTGAGATGTGAGTGTTTGATTTGAGCAGCGCAGCTTTAGAGTTTCAAGAAATAAACAAAAATACATCTGAGCGATCTTATGCATCTTGTATACTGTATCTCAATGTTTAATAGCCTTTACAGACTTCATGTGAGGACACAAAACAAAATCAAGAGTTTGAACTGATTCACTAATTGAGCTTATCATCTCTAATCGCTTATCGTGCACCGCTAAACTTTAAATCAGAGATGCTAGTTAAACTCGATAAAAACAAATAAAAATAATTGCTATGTTTATTAGTGATGGGAGAAATTAAGCTTTTTGAAACTTTGAATCAACTGAACTGAACCTCGCAAAATGATTCACTGTTTGCTGGTCAAAACTGTGTAAATGCAACAAAAACTAGGAATGCCTCGATCAAGTTTTTTGTGCCCCTGAACCGATCCGAGTCATTGGATATTTAGTATCTGCTGTGCCGATACCGATCCGATACTTGTATTTTCCTGCTTGGTGCACACTTGAAGCACATTAAAGTTATTAAAATCAATCCAGTTCATAAAAGGATGTGCAGAGAGTTTCTCATGGGCTCAGTTGTAAAAAAAAAAAAGGGGCATCAATCTCTACAGACTAGAGCAATTCCAATATAACAAATAATACACATAAAGTCCAAACTAAGCTAGAGGCAACACATAGCAACGCGTTATGGCAACAAAGTCTCAGATCTGACAGCAGATACAAAATAAACAGTATTTTCAAGTGATTCATTACAAAAGAGCATATCAAATATGCTAAACACGGAAACTCGAATTGGGGTTCAGGATAGCTGAGACCAAGTAGTTAAAAAAAAGCTTAATCGGCCCCAATACTGATCCTTAAGTTCAGCTTGGGACATCCCTAATAAAAACACCTTTTGCAAATAAAATGCAAGTGTTTTATCGGACACACCAAGCCGACGTCAAAGAACCAGTGACAGCGAAAGCTGAGTGTGTTGGCGGCTGCGTCTCGGCCTAAAAGCTGCGCTTGAACACACCAGAAGGACAAAAGGCGACTAGAGCGTACGTTCTGCGCCTGCGATGTGTGCAAGTGAATATCTGACTATATCAGCAGGTATAGTCTAGTTTGTCATTCAGAAAGGGAAACTGAAACTAGGACTGCAGATATACAAACCTTAAATGAAGCAGCGCCTGCTTACCATTTTGAATGTCAATCATGTTATTATTGAAATATTCATGCATTCGAATGCTCAGGTGAGACGACGGAAAATGATCACAGCCTGTTTATGTCTGTACCGTCTTGACTTCTTTGCTCGCTCTTATCTCTTTCGCTTATATTCGTGCACTGACTCGTTCACCCAGCTGAACAGCCAATCAGAGTTCTCTCTCTCACCGACGGCCCAAACGCAGATTCACTGCTAAATCAGCCCCAAAAAACAAATAGACGGCATCCGACTAGAGCCAACGATGCTGAACCGTCGGCTTGGTGTGTCCCACCCTTAATGCCATTAAATACGAAGTGTCTGTATAATATTTGTTGAGGGGCATGTTTTATGGAAAGCTTGGTAATATTGGTAATCCGGCCAATAAGAGACTATTATCCTAAACTCTTCGTCTCATACAAATGTGTCATTAAAAATGTCTACAAATTTATTAAACTAAATAATTCTGATCATCTGCGAACCATTGAAATTTCTGAATGTTTCGTGAAAGTTACGAAAACTGTGAAATCACGCGACTTTGGCTGTTTGACACACGCTCTGAATCACTGGTTCGAAAAGAATGATTAGAAAATATTTCGAAAGCGGCCAACGCATTAGTAATATTCATTATTTTGCTCAATTTTAAATCATTGAGTCCTGCTTCAAATGCAATTATTAAACACATAAATGAGTATTTATTTACTGATATGTTGTGTACAGTATTTCTTGACATTCAGTAATTTCCACAGATGTTGTTTGTGCAGAGCCACGTGCATATGATGCATTTACACTTCTCTTAACTGCATTAACACTGTTGTGTGAGTGTGTGTGTGTGTGGCCGTTTTCCCCTCGGCCAGTCTAACACACCTGTCCGTCATCATTTGAGCGTAATGACTCCATTAAACAGCAGTGGCGATGGTTAACGGTAATGGAACATTCTGGATGGAGCTCTCGATGTGGGCTTTGTGCTGTAGGTTGTAGTCTCAGATTGATCGTCTTTTATTCAGACCATTTTGTGCACCACACTCTGCTCTGGCTAACCTGTTATTTGTTTTATTTGCTGTCAGTTCTGGCTCATATTTTATAGATTTTCATGGCGAGTTCACATGTGCAATTTACATGGTGCTGCTGGCTCAGTCAGGTGGTGTGAATATTTGTCTCCAAAGATGTCTGTCATGATTCTGTGTGGAGCGGGCCTTGGGGGAACGAAATTAAAGGGTGACTCTCGCCAAAATGCAACCTAGGGTCTTTTTGTTAATCTATCCGAGGCAAACTTTCGTTTAAAAGCATAATTAGGATGGAAACGCCACTTTTAAGATTGACCGTATTTTAGTTTTAGGTTAAATGCCTTGTGAATGGGAGTGAATGGGGCACGACTATGATAGCATCAAAAATCGCTATTTTTAAAACACTAAGAAGACTCGACACATGCATTGAGAACGTTGTTTGTGTACACAGAGTTTACTAAAAAGAAAGATTTTGAACAACTCACTGTTTCTTGTGTCCGCAGGCATTTTGACAGTCAAAAATAGTTGATTTTTCTTTCTCTTTAGTAAACTCTGTGCACACAAACAATGTTCTCAATGCTGGAGTTCATGTGTAGAGCCTCTGGTGATACTGAGAGCAAAGTGTCATGTTGTGTCGAGTCTTCTTAGTGTTTTAAAAATAGTGATTTTTGATGCTATCATAGTCGTGCCCCAATCACTCCCATTCACTCCCATTCAAAAGGCATTTTGACCGAAAACGAAAATACGGTCAAACTTAAAAGTGCCGTTTCCATTCTAATTATGCTTTTACACGAAAGTTCGCCTCGGGTAGATTCACAAAAAGACCATAGGTTGCATTTTGGCGAGAGTTATCCTTTAAGAATATAAACGGGCAGTGCTTGTGCAGGGAAACCCCTCCAGGTCACAGGACAGAGGACGAGAGCGAGCTGAGCGAGTGTGTTTTCTGCTGCGGAGACATCAGGAGAACGAGATGAAGAGTTTGAGTCATGCTGATGAAGAGTCACATACTCGCTGTGCTCGTGCATCATCATTTGACTTTCTTTCCTAAGTTTATAGATATTATGAAGAATTTGGTCGCTCTTTTTCCATGCAATACCAACAATGAATGGGGACTGAGGCTTTCAAAATTCTTAAAGTCCCCCTGTAGTCAATAATTTTATCAGTTAAAACTTATCTTTGATCACCAAAAATACATATTTAAATGTTTTATCCTTGAAAAAAAAATTCTTCATGCCTTAAAATATCTTGAATGTAACTCGACACCCTTGCCTCATTTAGTATACGCGGTTCTATGAATATGCAAATGAGCCCCGCCTCCACTCACTCACTCAGCTCAGAGATCCACTGGTTGACGATCACACGTTGATCTGATTGGTTACAAGGTAGTTTGTGACGTCAGAAACACCAGCGATTTCAAAGCGTGTTTTTGAGAGTGTCTTTGGTTCACTGCAGTTTTAAGGAGAAAATACTCAGCAATGCTGTCGACTTATGAATTTACACATGGTTTGTCTTAAAGCATAATTAAAAACACCACATAGACATATAAACAACATTAAAAGCTTGATTTTCACCACAGGGGGACTTTAAGTAGCCCGTACAACTTGTGCACTGTATTTCAAGTTTCCTGAAGTCATAAGATCAAACAAAGTCATACAAGCTAAGAAGATTTTGAGTGACTGCGCAAATTGTGAATGATTTTTTTTTTTTTTTTTATCAAATCTTTTCAATGAATCTGTTGATTCAGTTCACAACTCTGATTAAACATATTTTACTGAATATTTTACAGTTTTTAATGTAAGAAAAAGCAAAGAAACATTTTTGAAAAGTATCACCTGATTACATTTGATAATTTTTGTCTTGTATTATTTGTACATTTCTTTATTTAGTTAATTGTACATAATTACACATATTTCGTTCTTTGTTATCTACTTTGTTCTCACCATGAGGATGCGGCTGAGAGGGTGTTAAAATAAAATAAAATAAATCACAGTCAGTGTTATTTTAGTATAATTAATATAGTATTAAAATATTTATTCATAATTTTAATATTTAATATTTTCCATTTTATTTTAAATTTAGTTTGTTTTAGTAATTTTGTTGTGTGTTTCTGTCATTTTTTGCAATTTGTTTTGAGTTTTTGTTTAGTTATTTTCAGTTTTACAAAAAAAATTGAAATGTTGCCTTTGCAAATAACTGCAAATAAAAATTTCAGTTAAAGTTTAATTTTATTTAAATGAATAGAAATGTTTTTCAATAGTTTTAGTTAACAATAATAAAGCTGTTCTGAGGAACTACTGTATGGCTTCAGTATGTAACAGTAGCACACAATTCAAATGGGCCATTTTTTATGATTATTTCCAGATTTTTTTATGGTGCTTTTAGGTCCTTTTGAAGCGTGAATGCATCACTCCCCATTCATTGTAATTGCACGGAAAACAGCGGCCAGAAAAACACTTCGAAATGCTTCTTTTGTGCTCCACAGAAGAAAATCACATGGTTTTTGAGCAGCATGATGATAGAACTTTTATTTCTGAACGGACTATTCCTTTCAAAATTCAAGCCCTAATGCAAAAAGCCACGGCAGTCAAAGACATTTAAAAATCGCTTTACAGCATCCTACAAAAAAGGGTTGAAAAAAGTTTTTAAAAAAATCCTGGATCTTTTGACATGTACTAGAAAAAATATAAATTTAAATTTCAGAGCTCAAAATTTCCTTGTTAGTCCAAAACAGCTGTTATATAAACCAAGCTCAGAAAACGACTCTTTTTGTCACATTATTATTTCATAGTGCAGAAGATCGACGCCTACTTCTACATCATTGATTCTTAAGCCCCGCCCACCAATACACACACGTAATGTAGTAGTAAATACGAGACGGACACAAACACACGATTACTCCAGCAACAAAACCATAGAGACGCCTCTGAGGATTACAAGACGTTTTATTGGAAAATTTAAAACTATGTAATGAGATATCGGACATTTTCAAGACAATTCCACATGTGTAATGGCGGCGACGTTGAAAATGATTTAAATATGCAAAACTTTTACCCAATCGTATCAGTAGGCGTTTACTTCCAAGTCTTGAATGCCCATCAAAACACAGTGTTCGAAAACAGGATAAAAAAATATCGTATTACTTCTAAATTAGGATGTTTTTGATGTAAATATCTTGATAACATTATACGTATAATATCTTGAGAACATTATAAAATACGATAAAAATGCAGTTCATGACCCCTTTAAACAGCAACTGAGAGATTTGTTGACATCACCATGTGACATTTCTTTGCAGGTGTGTGTGTGCATGTCTGCATAAGTCCATGGACGTGTGTTTGTGTCTGCGAGTGATGTTAAAGCGGTGTGCACACACACACATTAGTGAAGAGTGAAGGTCAGGGAAAGGACCTTATATGAGCTCCGCTGACATTTGCCTGGCATTTTTGATTCACTGACGTCTTGTGATAGATCTTGTTCTGGACGCTCTGAGCGAACGCAGGTGATTATAGATGACCCGTTCGCTCTTTTGATGTTTGTGGAGGAATTCTGACGGTGTTTCATCGGGGGATTGGATATTAGAGGGCCTGTGGCGATGCTTGGCGTATGCTAATGTTGCATATATTAATAATGCAATTTCACATGTCATCGTGTGATGTGCTGTCTGTGGCATCAAATGCATTGCTCTTCGTCTGCAACCAGCTGACTCTGCTCACTAAAATGCAGAGCTTTGTTTCATGTACAGTCACTGTTCCAGGATCAGTGGGTAAGAGAAATGGCCATCTGTCTGTCTAGTGAACAGACCAATCACAACGAGTGTCTGAACTCTCAAATAAAGAGCTGTTAGATTTCGGCTGCTCATCTGTTTTGGTGTATTAAGGGTCCAATATTAACTTTGTTCTAACTTCTACTAAAGGCGGATGAAAATTCACCAACCACAAATTTTGATTTTGTTCCCAATTTATTAGTTTTGGTGGCTTAACGTGAAAGAATAGCGTTCTGAATAAATCTGATGCATAAAGAATATGATATTTTTGTTCACTGAGGTAGAAGTAATGAAGACCCTTGAATCTTCTTTGATAGGTCTGTGTCTTTGATTTGACTCGTTCACGTCTCTTGCTTTAGTCAGACTCTGAGACACACTATTGTTCTTACAATTCAATTGTATAATGTTGCAAATCCTTATGGAGTTACTAGGATTGGTGAAAATGCAGTTTGGGACTCTGCAAATATTGATTTTGGACCTTGGTTTGACAACAAAGAGTTCTGAAGTTAAATCAGTTTGTTTGATTATTGAAAAAGCACATGTCGACCCAAATCAATTAAATATTTAATTTACACATGCAAAACGAAAGCTGCAGAGAATCGTTTTGGAGGTCAAGTCAAGTCCCCTTCATTTATATAGCGCTTTTAACGATTTAGATTGTTTCAAAGCAGCTTTACAGTGATAATAGGAAATTAAAGTAACGTTTTAAGATTGTTTAGCAGCTCTAGGATAAAGTTATTGTCCAGCTAAAGTTAGTTTTGATTGATTGATTCACTTCCGTTGTGAAGATCATTAGTTATTAACTTACAGTTGCTAACACGACACCGTTCTCACAGAAAACACTCAACGCGCTCCGACCCGCTGGAATTGAATCATATTTCCCTGAATCAAATTGAATCACAAAGTACACTGTAAAAAAAATTATAATAATTCGACGTTAAAACAAGATGGGTTACGTTTTACTAGAAAATACTATTTTAGCCTTTATACTTTAAAATTTCACATTGAATTCATTAGCTGCACGATTCATCGTCAAAAGATCATGATCTCATGATCTCAAACACCCATGTGATCTCAATGCTAAATGACAACGATTCACCCGTGTCTATTAGCAGTATTAATATAGTAACTTAGCGCTTCAAATGCCGAGTGTATCAATTACATCGTTACACCAGTAGGAAATGTATTTGCCATTGAATCATTCATTCAAGAGTTTCGTTCAAAAACGCTGATTCATCCAGTTATGAAACAAGTGAAGTATTTATGAGTGAGTCATTGAATCATTCATTCATTCAGATTAATGAAACATTTTAAATAAACTGAAGCAATTAACATTTTGTCTGAACCTCTAGTATATTATATGTTATTTTGTTTAGTTGTCTGTTCAGAATCATTGGAGAATCGTGATTTCTGATTTAAACAAGCAACATCAACAACATTCTCAAATTACGCAAAGTCGTACAGCTCTAGTTTCTTGCCATTTCTGAGGGAAAATAGTTTCAAGGTAAATCCTACACCACAATGTTTTTGTATTGCACCTAAACATTCACCTCAAAGTCACATTGTGATGCATAAAAATGCATTGCACACAGAGTGTCATGCTTGATCCATAAAAGACATGATCATCATTAATAACAATTATGAAGGCTCTGAATATGCAGGACACAATAATTAACATGATTAACCTACTCAAACTCTCAGGAATCGAGATGTAAGAGCCCTGAGTGAGATCTCCATGTTTTCATGTTGATTATGGGACCTTTGCTTAACATTTACACGTTGAATTATAGGTCTTATGTTTTAATTCTGCGTACGGCGATGCTGAGTGTCATTAAATGACCTGTTTAAATAGCCAACTTTGAGTCACACAGCTGGTAAAAAAGCATATCAAATAAAATTGAAAATACCAATGTGTTTATTTAACTAAAAATGCATTGCAAATTTCATATTGTTTATTTCAATAATGATCATTACATAACCAGTAGACACAAATAAATGTAACATTACACAACTGAGCTGGACGATGACATCACGGTTTTCTCCAGAACGGCTATATATATACAAATTAACTACATTAATAACTTTTTTACAACAAATGAACCATCACTGATCCTACTTAAGCTGGACTGTGACGCTATTTTCTTCTAGAAACAAACTTTGTTGCATTATTTTCCTGTTATCACTGTAAAGCTGCTCTGAAACAATCTATATTGTAAAAAGCACTATATAAATAAAGATGACTTGACAGCTTTTTTCCATATTGAAAAATATACAGTAAGTTCAAATTCCTCTTAAGGTTTGATTTGTGAACATCACACCATCAGTAAAGCTCTGTCTTTTCTTTTTCTTCCCAGAGAAGAACTGGCAGATTTTTATTTTGTACAAATTTTTCTAAAATTTACATAAACCCCGTCCCCGGAACACGATTTGTAGATTATCATGACAGAATATGCTAATCAATGACTAGAAGATAACTACACATAAGCTACATAAATTCATCAACTAACCATTCAGAAACGTCCTGTTGCTTCTACATGTTGTCTCTCCATCATTGTCTGAATCCGGTTTGAATATAAAGGCTAAAAGTTTTTGAAATTTTCAGAGCATGTGTGTGTGAGTGCAAGCTGTTGTAGCTCCGCCCCCTGTGCCGGGAGCAGCAGCTCATTTGCATTTAAAGGAACAGACACAAAACGGTGTGTTTTTGCTCACCCTCAAAAAGTGACAATTTTAACATGCTATATAAAAATATCTGTGGGGTATTTTGAGCTAAAACTTCACATACACACTCTGGGGACATCAGAGACTTATTTTACATCTTGTGAAAAGGGCATTACACCACCCCTTTAAGTAAGCAGAACTGGCAGATTTTTATTTTGTACTAATTTTTCTTCCCAGAGGCCCTTTTCCTTTTGTCCAATAATCAGCCATTTTTCCCACTTAACCGCAGCATTAATCTGGTGTACAGTATAGCCAACGTTTGGTCATGTTTCTCCTGTTCCACCACACGAGTTTCTCCCCCGCACACTTTGGTTTCTATGGAGTTTGAACAGACGCTTTCCTCGTTGCCACAGCAACAGGTTTTGATCATGTCGAAATGGTTTGTTGTTGAATCCAAACGGAATGTTCGAACATCACATGATGCACAAATGCTACATTTTCCATATTCAGTTGTCTTTCCATGGTCTCGAATATCACGTCACGTGCAGCAAATGATCAGTTTCCCTCATAATGGTGTTCATGTGAAGCTGAGCTTAATGAATGTGATGCTGTCAAATGTTACACGCTCCATTTCTAGACACTTTTCTCTCTTTAATTGGCAGAGAAATGTCACTTGACCCCTTTTTATAGACGTTGAAAGGAAAGGACAGGGCTTACAGCAAGGCGGCTGCGTTACGGGTTATTTCCTCTTTCTGTCCCAGTTTATCAGTGATGATGTGATGTGTATTTATGAGAATATTAAGAGATGATTTAATAGCATCTTTTGATGTAACTTCAGCAACAAAAAAATATGATTTAAAACTCTGTGATTAATTTGCATCTTAAAGTCACTTTAAAAATGTTCTTGTTCATTTTTTTATTTAATAAACTTTTTGTTATTATAAAGTATACACTCATATTGCACTGCACACCCAAATCATTTGGCAAAACTAAAACATATTGAGGTTATCAGTTACATAAATATTTTAAGTTAAGAAATTCAAAGTTTAAAGGGGTGGTTGATTATGATTTGACCTTTCTAACTTTAGTTAGTGTGTAATGTTGCTGTTTGAGCATAAACAACATCTGCAAAGTTACAACGCTCAAAGTTCAAAGCAAAGGGAGATATTTGCTTTTAAAGAAATAACTTTTTAAGGACTACAACAAACGGCTGGTAGAGACTACACCACATTCCTCCCGGGTTAGTGACATCAACAACCCTAGAATTTACATAAACCCCGCCCCCAGAACACAATTTATAGATTATCATGACAGAATATGCTAATCAATGACATGTTGTCACTTCTTCTTGAGTCTCTCCATCATTGTCTGACTCCGGTTTGAACACAAAAGGCTAAATGTTTTTGAAAATTTCAGTGCATGTCTGTGTGAGTGCAAGCTGTTGAAGCTCCGCCCCCTGTGCCGGGAGCAGCAGCTCATTTGCATTTAAAGGAACAGACACAAAACGGTGTGTTTTTGCTCACCCTCAAAAATTTACAATTTTAACATGCTATATAAAAATATCTGTGGGGTATTTTGAGCTAAAACTTCACACACACAATCTGGGGACATCAAAGACTTATTTTACATATTGTGAAAAGGGCATTACACCACCCCTTAAGCAGAACTGGCAGATTTTTATTTTGTACTCATATATTTGAATTGCTCTTAACTTAAAATATGCGAGTAAGCTAATTCATTAAACTTAAAAATAGCATGTAATCTCAACTTAAATATTTTTAGCAGTGGAAACTTGGCTAGCTTTAACTAGCTGAAAACACACAAACGCATGTGATTTTACACACTCATTGATTCTCTGTGTGAGTTGGCAGATCAGTCTCAGATCAGCACCGGTGTTTATCATTTTGTCATCATCATCATCATCATCATCACACACGAGTGAGTGACATTTGGACGAGTGGTTACGCGTGACTGAGCTGATGTAATTACTGTGGAGTGGCGACACCTGTTCCTGAGAACATCGCTGTGTGTTTTGCTAATCTCTGAGCCCAGCGTGCATCTGAGGAAGAAGAAGAAGATTCATTTTACAGACCCAAAAAACTT
>CM038638.1:33620301-33650301 GCA_021554675.1 Leuciscus idus
AGTCAAAAGAGCCCTCCCACAAGTGATTTGCGATTATCATTCACGTCCAGATCACTAACACCACTAAGTATGCATAACACTTGCTTTAGCAAACACCACTAAATGCATTGTAAAGCCACAGGCCAAATTTTAATGCGAGCATTAAGCTGTTATAAGGCAGAATTTTGCTTTAAAATGTCTTTGATTAGCCTTCTCTGTTCCTGAGCCTACTTATGCAGATTGTCTTGATCCATAAATTTGACATTTCCAGAAGACTCTCATCTTTTTACATGTTTAAATAAACAGTGGAAATCGCTGCACGGCACTGTTATTCATCTTCTTAATTCACCCTCCTCTTCAAAGCGCTGTGTTTGAAAGGCCGTTTAAAGGAACTGCAGTTATCCCAGAATCCTTCTTTCATCTGCAGATGAAAAGAGAAAAACCGGTGGCCACTCGCTTTTTACACTTTTACCTCATTTTAGGGAGCAGATGCTCTGCTTAAAGGTTATTTGCAAAGTTTTTTAGACACACAGAGGATCTGTTGCAAACCCTGACTCTGCACTGAAAAAATTTGCTCGTAAATATTGCAAGTAAGATGGGTGACGTTTCGAAGTAGAAATTGATCCTGTAAATTGCATGCAACTTTATTTAATGCATTATAATGCATCATTGAAAATGCACGGGCAAGCACACACTTTCTTCAGAGAATATAACAATCTGTTGATATTGTGTCTCAAACCACCACAAATAAGACTCTGAATTTGTCTTATTTCAGTTGGTTAGATCCATTGATTTTTTTTTTGAAGGCTTAGTTTATTTTTTTAACAGCATCTCAGCAGCTGCACGCTCCTGTTCTCCTCTATTTCACCTTTGTTCACGGTTGTTTAATTAGGCCTTTAGTTTGGATATTTATCAGCACAGAAACCTTCTCTGTGGATAAGGATCATCTTTGGGATTAGTTGAAGGATGTAGGATGAGTTTTGTAATAATGCCTGTATCAGATTGCTGTGCTCGACTTAACTGGGATTAATTGAGCAACCAGGATCACACACTCGGCGTCTCCGTACAGGAGAAACTTCTTCCTGAGTCTTTCCCACAGAAAGGCTGATGCTCTCTTTAATGCAGGAGAAAACAATTTCTCTTTTAATTTTCTACCCATAAACTCCAGCTGTGAGAGAATCCTGTTTTTAAAGCCGCCACTTGTCTGTAATATGTTTGACAAACCCTGAAAGTCTTCATAAAATCAAAATTGACCCTGTTTACTAAATGTGCTTGGTCTTATTGCGCATACAGTCTTATTATCATCAATATTGAAAACCATTGTACTTGTGCTGTTTCATATTTTTGTGGAAACCGTGACATTTTTATTAGTTTAATCTTTAATATTGGTCAACTTCTTTACGATATAAATAATATAGCCAGTGTAATATAACAGTGTAAAGTGCTTGAACAAAGAACATGTGGACATCAAAACATGTAAACTCAGTGCAAGGATTTAAACTTTTATTTTGAAATTGCGGTAAACAATAATTTGCATATTTAGAAACGATACCTTCCCAAATGCACGCTAAACTCATGTCACGTGCAGAGATGGAGTTCACTGCATTCATTCACTGTGTACTTAGCCTTAATGAGACGTCTAAAACACCGGACCTCAAGCTGATCGCGTGAGCAAAACTGTGCACTTCGCTTTGAAGCACGCAACGCAAACAGACAATATATTTATTTACTAATTAAATCGCAGTCTTTTACGATTTGATAATGGCACAAAGCCATATCACACTTAAATTTTTTGTTCGTTTGACAGATACTTTGCTAAAGCAATGGCACAAGACAATGTTAGAGACCTTTTATGTTATTATGAATTAAAAAATATATATATTTTCGGTTTATTATGAAAGGCACAAATTAGACTATGGCGGGCCACCAGAATCTAGGTAATTATTGGCAAACACTGCATTCCTGTGGTCACCAGGGTTAAGTATCTTGTTAGGTAAGCAGATCTGTTATCAGTGGTCTCATTTATAAAACTGTGTGTAGGATCCTTACTAAAAGTGTACGTGCGCCCAAAAGCCAAAAATGGCGTACGCAAAAAAATATTCAGCCTTATAAAACCGTGCGTACGCCAGAACCTGCGCAAAATTCCCTTTATAAATCCCAGTCAGCGAAATATTGTGCGCACATGCACTCTCCTCCCCGAAATAACCATACATGGAGCTTACAACGCCTAGTTTTACTATGCATATCCTCATCTGCATATTATTTGCATATGCATATTCATCCACATGATACCACATTTAACGGTACAAGACATTAGGAAAACATGAGATACGATTGTGCCGTCACATTACATTGATAAATATCATTTAGTAGCCTATCCTTGCCTTTTTTTGGCTATAAAATAGGCTGCATTTCAGAGAAAGATTTTCTCAATCTTTTCCACTGGCCAAATGGTATTTTTAATTGATTTATATTTTTAATGGAAACAGATAGGCCTTGTTGTGCATTATTTGCTCGAAAATATTTTCTCAGACAATCTGCTGTTATCATGATAAGCAATTATTTCTGTAGTTAAAACATTAAAACACAACATGGCACAGGAAAAGTGTTCAATGCATCGCATCCACTGAAAAAAGTTGTAACTTCTCAGTAATGATTTCGTGTAATTTAAGTGTTTAACTCCATTAATGAGAATGGCATATTTAATCTAAATGTTTATATCAGAAGTAAAACATAGTTTAAATCATTCTTTTATTTATTGAAACTGTTATTGTGAACATGCACTGTATTTATGATTAGGACTCATATTGAAGTTTTCCTTCATCTGCCTTTAGAAAAATATGCGTCAGTTTCACTAAACGGCCCAACTCAATCGCTGGCGCGGACATTTAAGAATGGATGGATGTTTGCTTCATGTGATAGGCTTGGTGAGTGAAATTATATTTGTATTATCTTTCTGTATATGTATAATTTTCTTAAAATGTTCTGTCTAAAAGTGATCAAAAAGACATTTAACTCAAGCTCACCATCGGTGTCGCCAAACTGCTCCGTCTCCAAAACGTTCGTACGCATGGGTCAGAGTTTGTGTGCTGGTACGTTTGTTTTTATAAATCACAATTTATGCGTGGGAAGTGGCATACACCTCTTTCAAAGCCTGTTTTGTGCGTACGCAACGGTTATAAATGAGGCTCCAGGTCTTTAGCTCATCACGTTCCTCAAACTGAACCTCTATCCATCTGTCCATCTCTTTATTCATCTCTCTGCCTGTTCTGCCTGTTTCAGATTGATTGAGTTGCTACAGCATTGAACTTGCTAGGTGTTTTCTGACTAGCCTCGAGGCAGAAGAGCCCACCAGCTGATCTCTCTGATAATCTGATCTCTAGATATTTATTTTACAATTCACAGTCCAGATAGATGTTAAAAGTGTTCCACCTTCCCTCTTCCTCAGCAGTGAACGATGCGTCTGATGAAATAACATCACGAGAAACTGACCTTGTGTTTGGCCTCCTGTTATATTAAGCACTATCATGAGATGCGCGTGTTCTACTTTCTGCTCAAGGAGATTTCTGGGTGGTGGCGACTACACCAAGAGAATCTGTCAATGATTGAGAAGACTGTAGTGTTCAAAAGCACAATAGAGATCAACAGTCAGGTTCGGAAAGTGAAAGTCCCATTCAAAAGACATTGATTCTTAAAGGGATGGTTCAACCTAGGGTTCTTTGCACCATGACCTCGAGCCAAACACCCCCCAGAAGCCTTTTTTCCCTTGGTTGAACATTATTAAAGTTAGAGCTTATTTAGAGATATCAGCCAAAGTTATCCAAGGTTGTATCTCGTAAATTACCCCACTAATAATGCCCAGAATGGTACCAAACTTCTACAGTAGTACAAATAGGTTCTGTACTCATAAAACGAGGCATTGGAAAGTTTGTAAGTACATCAGGAGTTTATTTAAATAACACTTGCCTAATGGCTAATGCTACCGCTAACCCGGACGTCGACGTCACTTCAGTGATTTGGGAAAAGCCTGTAAAAGTCCTGGCAGAAAGAGATGCATAAGGATGTAGTGTAACGACGCCCAGTTCCAGGAATGCTCTAATATTTTGTTGATAGTACCAGTTTGCAGCAATTATTAGTTAACACTAAGTTGTTAACAGTTTGGAAAAAATAATAATTCGTTGTAACACTACATCCTTATGCATCGCTTTCTGCCAGGACTTTTACGTGCTTTTCCTAAATCACTGAAGTGACGTCGACGTCCGGGTTAGCGGTAGCATTAGCCATCAGGCAAGTGTTATTTAAATAAACTCCTGATGTACTTACAAACTTTCCAATGCCTTGTTTTATGAGTACAGAACCTATTTGTTCTACTGTAGAAGTTTGGTGCCATTCTGGGCATTATTAGTGGGGTAATTTACGAGATACAACCTTGGATCCATTAGCGCCTGCACTAAACCATCCGGCTGATATCTCTAAATAAGCTCTAACTTTAATAATGTTCGACCAAGGGAAAAAAGGCTTCTGGGGGGGGGTGTTTGGCTCGAGGTCATAGTGCAAAGAACCCTAGGTTGATTTTACTCCGAAACATCCCTTTAATAATAAAGAAGAAAATATGACCCAAGATGAGCTCTAAGAGCGTTAAGTGATGATATATGCTTCTGTTGTAACCACAATTCAATTTGACATCAACTATTATATTTTTTTTATAAAAGGTTTAATTGTCAAATTCCTAATTAAGAACTACATTATCTATGATAGTGAGATCTGTCAGGATGGGAATAGAAATAGCAAGGAAAGAGATCATGGTTGCTCTCTATTTTCTCTCTTCTGGCCTTCTTCTCCTCTGGCTTCGCATCAATCCATCTATTTCTGTCTCACTGTATTTTTATCTGGTTTAAACGCGTCCACCACTCATGCTACTTTCTCTCTCTCTCATCCTTCCTTCCTCCATTTCCACATATTTTCTGTTTGGCCATCACTTAATTGGCCCTCTTGCCTTTTATTGATCTCTCTGGTTGAAATGGATTGGTCTTTTACTCTTCTCATGTGTTTTCATGTCAGCCAATCAGATTTCAGAGGTTAGCAGGGGCCATCGTGAAACTTCTTGGTGGGTATTTATGACTCTTAGTCCCAGAGGCTTGGCGCTAATATGTTTCTGATGTATAAGAATTAGGCTGTCAATAGATAAATTACAGTTAATCGCACCCTTATCGTGAAATAAAGCATACACCATTTATCTTTAAATACATTCATTTTGTCATCATTTGCTAAATTCAGCAGAGTAAACCTTCAGATCGAAGGATGATTCACACAAAACTGTATTTTCTGCAAGCTTTTTTCAAGGTAAATGTAGATGTCTTTAAAAAAAAAAAAAAAAAAAAAAATCCAAAAGGACTCCAAATAACCAAATGATATAGAGCTTATGCGCCAGAGAAACGAGGGCGCCGCCATCTTTAGAATATTGTCTTTGAACTTCCGGTTTTGCGGTCGCTCTGTATATTTCTATGGCATTGCTGTCCAGGAGTAATTAGCTTTTGAAGTGGATTTACTTAATGTAAAGTTAACGAAAGTTGTCATGATTGTAATGTTTAAAGCAGATGTCTTAACAAATGTCAGTCGACCGGGAAGATTTTAAAACGAGTCATTCATTCATAAACACGCAAGATCGCTGTGAAAATACAGACCAAAAGTCAAAAGACAACGAGCGCAGCGCTGAAAAGGGGCGGGGCTACATAAGGTCTATAAGGAGTCCATACAATTCCTAAATTTATGCACACCAAAACACACACACAAAAAAAAACATTACAGAAACAAACTTTTCAGATTTCACAGTGTATAGTGTACAGTGTGACAGCAAAGAGCTTGTTTACAGTTTAGACAAGTCAAGTTGCGACTGAACAGGACCACACAGAGATGCCCCCCCCCCCCCCCCCCCCCCCCAAAAAAAATGTCTGTGGACAAATGTCACAGATGGCTTGTTTGCGCTTCAATATAACAGACTCACGCATGGTTTCTTTACGACTCCTGGACGTCACCGCAATCATCGTTACCCTGATTTCAATCCTCATCCATCAAAACTTTACTAGCGAGACGCTGGTTTGCTTTATCCAGCCGAGAAATGTAGTTTCGTATCATCATATCATCATATATACAGTGGTGGGATGTTCTGTATTTCACACTGTATTTCTCTTCAGAAACAATCACAGAAATGTGTTTTAAATCAAGTTAATAATTCACTGAAAAAAGCAACATGAGTCTCTATTCTCTGTCGTCTGATGTAATCAGCCTGTGTTTTTGTGTAGTTTTTTACATTAGTGCTGTTTTGGACTGTTTGTTTGAATGAATTCGCTTACTGGATCATTGGACACAAAACTTTTAGCGGCTTAAAATGATCTGATGGCAAACACTGAAGCCAAATCGAGTTAGAGAGTTAGAAGAATAGAAATGTACAGGTGCTTGCGTCATAGATACGCTGTGTGATAAACTCCCGACTTCTAAGATCATCTAACTGCGTGATGTAAATTACATTAATGATGCAATTTCACGTGCTTCAGGCATTTATTTGTGTTAAATTATCTTAAAGGTATAGCGGAGGATGTTTTACTTCCTGGTGGGTAGTCTAAACTATTGGTCCTCCTAATTGTCAATCATTCTGGTGAATCAATCAAACTTTTCAAAAAGTGGAGAGGGCGGGTCTTATCTAAAATTTGGAAAGATCCTCCGCTATACCTTTAACTCATTAAGGATTTCAAATTAAATGCATGCATTAACGTCGACAGCCCTAATAAGAATGTCTATATTATGTGTTTAACTCAGACAAAGACATTCATATTAATCGGCTTCACATACTGAACAACAGTTCAGTGGTTCTGTTGTTGTATTGGATTTTGTATTAAATTAACTTTTATGAACTAATCCTTTTGTCAGATCCCAGTGAAAAAAACCATTCAACTTAAAGAAAATCAACATGGCTGCTCCAAGCTAATGAATAGTTTTGGTCATAGCCTATTTTACTTAAAGGGTAATAACTTTTGAATGCAATAAACAATTTGAACAAAATTTGGTGCGTATATGTATAGCATGAGTATGAGGAAGCATGTTAAATTGGATGATGTTCAGACAAAAGGTGGCGCTATAACAGAGAAAACAATAAGAGAAAATTAAGTGAACTGTATTTATTATGTTTAATATGCATTAATGACCAGAAATACTGATAAAAAAGAACACTTATTGTTTTATACGATCAGTGATTAACTCTCAGAGCATAGACTAAATTGATGATTTATGCTTGGGAGCAGATTTGTGTTTTATTTTGTTCCATAACTTCTGTTTTTTTTCCTTTTGTAGAGCCAGTTTACCCCACTTCTGTAAATGTGTGTGTAGGTTTTACCCTTCACATCTCAATTTAGAATTTTATATCTATTTTTTTATCAATAGGGAGAGAAATAATGTGAAGACAACAAAGGTAACAAGATCTGAAAATGTCACAAGCTCGCTCATAAGAGCAGCGCACTCAACGTGTGAAAGCATGGCCCTTTCTAGCCCATTTTACTTGCTGATTTATTTTTATAATTCGCTCTAATTGTCTCGCTGTGTGCTAGTATGTAAATGAGTGTGCTAACTCCACAAGTATCCACAGTGAACAGTCTCTGGCTTCAGCGCTGATGTAGTGGAACGGAGCGCAGACGTTCAGCAGTCTCTTATCGGCCACTTTAGATGTGAAGTGAGCTGCTCACCGGCGCTCTGTGCTGTAGTGGATATCAAATGAATGATCGGAGGATAGGAGCATGTTCATTTTCATACGGCTCAGCAGATTTTACATTCATATTCTCAGTGCTCAATAGAACACATTATCTCTCCAAACTCTCTCTTGAGTTTCAATGGCTTTTCACATTCATTTTTGACCTCTAGTGTGTAAATGGTGGAGATAATGGCGATAAAACTTGTCTACTAAATGGGTTGTATTCTATACGTTTGCATATGTTTTTTTAATTAACGTTTATGTTATTAATGTTTTTTGGCCTTTGTGACATTTTTAAGTCTCCTTATAATTTCAGTCAAGTTGCACCAAAAACACTTTCGTTTTTCACGATCATTTTCCACCCTTTTTGACGTTTAGATTTAAAGTATTTATTTTTGCTACTGACCCTTTAAGCAATTTAGTGTCTTTTTTTCTATTTTTGCAGTTTATATGATGGCAACAAAATAGAAAGATGGCTCTCAAGACCGTTAACATAATTACATTAATTTGGTTTCAGGTTTTTTTTTAATCCAGTGTTATTTTATAGATTTTTTAATCCAGTGTTTATTTATACAGTGTGTGTGTGTGTGTGTGAATCATATATATATACATATATGTATGTATGTATGACAGATGTATGACACCTGGTGTTTCTTAGAGTAGAAAACAATGCTAAATCGAGTCCAATTACAGGTGACAGGCACATCCACACAGGCTGATGGGTAGCACACGCTCCGCAGCTTCACACACACTGGAGACACACTGAGCGGGATCATCCGATTGGCTCTCGTCTACATTAAACGCTGATCACATACGGAGAGAGCCCGGTCTCACAGACCTCTTGACTAATGTTGTGTGTCTTGGCGTAAATTGAAAGTAAATGCGCTGAGATACGGTGAAAGACTCCATCTTTTTGGGGTTTGATTAGCTTGCTTCAGCGTGTATGTAGGGAGTCCTAACCCCAATTCAGAGGCTGGATCCTTTAAAGGCCGAATGCATCACAGTGAATGAAGAAAACGAAGGCTGTCTCAATTCGAAGGCTCCTTCAAACGCAGCCTCGAAAGGCCTTTGCGGACTCCGTGCATCCTCTGAATTGGGACTCAGCTAAAGTGACACCTGAAAATCTACTCTATTTGAAAAAATAACTAAGATTTACATTTCATATTCACTCCGATGTAAATTCTTTCTAGCTTGCATATGTGAGTAAGTGTGTGTGTGTGTGTGTGTGTGTGTTTATTATTCCGGTCACTGACTGCGCTGACCATACGTCTGTTCATTTATCTAAAGGACAGCGCAGTCGACGAGATGAGACGAGCACAGACACACTGACTCACCCCAGAGTAAGAAAACACACGCATGGGTGAACTGAGAAAAAAGTGTAGGAATTACCTGGACAAAGCTAGGAAACTATTTTCAGTTAGAAATTGCTACATTGTAACAAATGATTTTTAGTAGTAAATAAAACAAATATTCTTGGTGTACAAGAAGATACTAATTAATTCTTTCTACTTTCTACTTTTACATTTAATTTTATGTATTATTTGCAGTTTCTTTAATTATTTGTAAAATTTACTAGCAAAAATGTATTCTTTTTTTTTTTTTTGCTACTCTCACATTTTTTGCAGTTTATATGACAGCAACAAAATAGAAAGATGGTGTTCACGACCATTATTTTTTTTCCATATTTTCTTTTAATCCAGTGCTAATTTAGTATCATTAATATACTATTATATTTTCATTAATATTTTGAATTAGATGTTTTTAGATGTTAGATTTTAAATGTCTAGTTTTCATATGTAATTATTGAAACTTGTTTCCACCACTGAATAAATAAATAAAAAGGTAATTGTGACTTTTTATCTCGCAATTCTGACCCAGGATTATTGGATTATTGGACTTATTTATAATAAGAGGAATAATGTTCGCAACAGAATTGTTAAAGACAGTGAATTTTCTGCTTTGTCAAAACGTGATAAATTTAGAGATGCAATTTTTCATATGGTTTTAACGTCCTGCTGATATGGCAATGCATTTAAATATAACCAACATTTGAACCTGCTGTTGACAGTCTAGTTACTGCTAAACCGTTCGCTGAACCGACAGATGATGTTAAACCAAGAATCTGCACTCAAAATCTCCTTTAAAGCAGAGCTTCTGAAAAACTGGCTTAAACACTTTCGTCAACTCACTAAAGTTGTTGAATGACTATGTCGTCCTTCCTTACCCATCACTAAACACGTCTGTCTCGCAGTCTTAGTGCAAATCTGGCCTGCTGACATTCAACTATTGCAGATTAATTGGGTTGTTTAGTGGAAACACATGATGGCAAATAAAATGGTGAGAAAGTTCATATTATTACACTTCCACTTGCTAAATCTTTCCTAAAAAGACACATATGTTTGACTGTGTGGTGTGTGTGTGTGTGTGTGTGTGTGTGTGTGTGTGTGTGTGTGTGTGTGTGTGTGTGTCTTATGTTGATGTGTAATCGGACTGAAAATAAATGTTTTTGAGATTTATTCCAGATTTGTTCTTCTTGCCCTGAGGAACGTCTTGAGCTGTCAGAGCTGTCGTTCTCTCCTGTCTCACTCTCTCCATGTTGAGCGATGGGAGAAACGCTTCTAATTCCAGTTGTTAGTGACTCAGAGAGAGAGAGAGAGAGAGAGAGAGAGAGAGAGAGAGAGAGAGAGAGAGAGAGAGAGAGATGTGTTATGTATTGTTTGGATCATGATAAGTGGGCGTTACAAGCCAGAGTGATTTAATGCATTTTTATGAAGACTTTTCTTCAGAGTAATGATCACTGATGAATCATCAACAACGAAACATGTATTAAGGAAGTAAACAGTGTCAGTTGTGATTTCATGTTGACTTCATTTGAGGCTAAACTAGACTTGTTGGTGGCAATAAGTTTCCAGTGAGATTTGTTTGGTTGTTGCTATTTTTGAGGCTGCCTGATAAAAAAAATAAAAAAAAAGGAGAATATTCCTGTGAAATGTAAGTTATGCACTGAGGAGAGGAGAACACCACATCTCAAATGCATTAAGTATTTGTCAGAGCATCTGATGGGGCAAGCCGCTTTAATATGTTATTTCAAAGCCCTTAAAGCAACACTAAGGAACATTTTTTACCTTAAAATAATGTTTCCAAAATCGTATCAGTGGTTCATCAAGTCATAACAGAGTGAAAGGCACTTCTGGATTCGCTTTGCAGCCCTATATCTGCTATAAACACACTATGCAAGTTTGCCAAACCGGGTCGCGTTTCTGTAGTTCGAATGAGACATAAGAAAACTACAAATTTGACTTGCTTTACGTCAAGCGTTACAATAGTCATTATTTAGTTTTTCTTCGTTTCTGATGTCGCAATACATCATACTTTCATGAAATCATGCAACATACTCTACCTAGTCTATGGACATCGTTCATTCCAGTGCCGGTGCTGGATAAAGAGCGAGCGAGCGTGCGACGGTAGGCGAAATTATTTACGACAGTGGTAATGGACAATTCCGCTTCCAGCCTGTAGGGCGACCGAAGAGGAAAAGTTCCTTAGTGTTGCTTTAAAGGGATAGTTCACCCAAAAATGAAATCTCTGTCAGTAATTACTCTTCCTCATGTTGTTCCAAACCCGTACGACTTTCGTTCATATTCACACAAATGAAGATCTTTATAATGAAATCTGAGAGTTTTCTGTCCCTCCATTGACAGCTACGCAACTACCACTGTGACGCTTCAAAAAGTTCATAAAGAGATCGTAAAATGAATCCAACTAAGCCTAAATTCAATCTGTTCATCATATAAAGCGATCGAGTCTCTTCAGAAAATTTGGACTAAACCTCTCAATTCATATAGATTAGTTTTACGATCTCTTTATGAACTTCTTGAAGCGTCACAGTGGTAGTTGCGTAGCTGTCAATGGAGGGACAGAAAACTCTCAGATTTCATCAAAAATATCTTCATATGCGTTCCTGAAGATGAACGAAAGTCTTACGGGTTTGGAACGACATGAAGGCGAGTAATTAATGACAGACTTTTCATTTCTCTGTGAACTATCTCTTCGATATAAAGCATGTCGCATGTTTAGGACAAATCTTGTCTGTGTCGTCCCCTATTTTTCAGATGCACTTGTAATATCTATATAACGATATCAACGGTATTGCCTCATCCTATATTGCTTATCAAAATAGATATATATAGATATACCGTGCAAAGTGTCGAGCCCTATATGCGATATCCTAAAATTTGCATCAAAATAGGTGGATGGAAACATAGAGAATAGAAAGAGAACACAAAGCATATTTGCATTGCATTATGAATGAAGCATCTCTGAAGGCAGTGATGCATGAAATCCAGCTTGAAGCTTATGAGTTCATGTACTGTTGTAGATGATATTTCATGGCTTGAATGTTTCCAGTCCCTCGTCAGGTCCGACACTGGAGAGAGGAGCAGGTTTGCGCAGGTGTGTTGATGATGTGAGACGTGTGTGTGTGTGCTGCAGTGGACTCGTTGACATTCTGCTCTCACCTCGTGAATCCTGAGCAAAAAACACGTCGCCGTCCGCTCAGATAAGAGTCGCATCGGTATGCGCGCTGTGTGCCACGTAACCTTAGATACGCCATCACCTTCACTAGCGAGTGAGTGTGAGAGAGTTACAGCAGGAGAACGGCCATTTAGTGGAAAGCAGAACAGGGTGTGTTTCAAAGTCTATGGATATGTTTATTTGAAAAAAATTAAAAATAAATTCAGCCTAACTTTGTGATTGTTTTCTAGTGGACTTACTAAAGTTATACAGCTTTGCTTCTCTTTTTTTCCCTCAGAGCACACACACTGTCTGTCAGTCTGCACTCGAGTGGTGTCATGTGTTCATGTCAGGGATAATGTACATCCAGACAGAGGTTATCGCTGGATAAACACCAACCCTGCAGGGGTTTATTCTGAGATAACAACCAGCTGGGCGTATATTATCCCGCTTATTACACGCCTAGTTGACACATAAGTACATAATTAGACATGAAGTTTCGATCGGAATCGAAGTATTTTATTAGCTATTTAAACGCAAAGCTTGTAAAGACACTAAATGAACTCAAATAAAAATAAATTACATTAAAATATGTTTAAAATGATATATTAAATTGTACCTAACAAGTAAATATTGACATTAAATAACAATTAATATATACAGTACAGGCCAAAAGTTTGGAAACGTTACATGTTTTTGAAAGAAGTTTCTTCTGCTCATCAAGCCTGCATTTATTTGATCAAAAATACAGATTTTTTTTTTTTTATATATATATATTGTGATATATTATTACAATTGAAAATAATTGGTTTTCAATTTATTATACTTTAAATTATCATTTATTTCTATGATGCAAAGCTGAATTTTCAGGATCGTTACTCCAGTCTATCACATGATCCTTTAGAAATCATTCTAATATGATGATTCATTATCAAAGTTGGAAACAGTTCTGCTGCTTAATATTTTTTCATAACCTGTAATACTTTTTTTAGGATACTTTGATGAATAAAAAGTAAACAAATAAAAATTAAAAAAAGAAGCAAATGTTTTAAAAATTGAAATCTTTTGTAACAACAATATACACTTCTGGGGCCGTATTCACAAAGAATTTTAAGGCTAAAAGTAGCTCCTAACTGGCGAATTTAGGAGCAACTCCTAAAAATAATGGGCGTGTCACTCCTACCTTTAGGACTCCTAATTTTTTTCACTAAGAGTAATTCACGAAGCATTCTAGCCCTAAAAGTAGCACCTAAGTCTGGGACAGCTTAAAAGAAGTCGAGAGGACTCCTAACTCACTAAGACCTATTCACAAACCGCTTTTTGTGGCATTTCACGTTGCGATGTTTTGAAATGCGTATGCGGCGGCTACAGGAGCTTCCAATCGCGAGGGAACAATTTTGCATTGTAGGTATAACTAGGGATGCAATAACATCACCAACAACAACCAAAACTAGGCTACTCATTGCATGTAAACTAATTGTAACGTTTCATTGTGAATCAAATTAAAATGTTCTTCTCTTTGCAAACGTAGGCAGAGGCATATAGTGACAGATTAATTCAATAATGTTGCAAAGATATTGCATCAATCCATATGTTTCATTAGGCTACTAGGCTATTTGTTTTGCCTTACTCTTTATTCATTTAGGCTATTTATTCAGTTATTCATCATATTCCGTCCTTTGCACTACTTGTGTAGCGCACGCATTCTCAGACCTGTCACTCATCATCGTAGGGGAGGTGTTTGGAATCATTCCCGCGTTACAATCATCAGCCAATCAAGGTGGTCACTTCAGTCAAGCTCGTGCATGAGTAATGACGTCATCCATAGCAACGAAGACTCACTCTTAGTTTAGGAGTTGTCATTTTTCTTTACTAAGAGTAGGTCTGAAAGGCGTTGTGAATAACTTTTAAGAGAAAACTCCTAGCTAAAATCTTTTAGTGCGATTTAGGAGTACTCCTAGTGGTAAGATAAAATGCTTTGTGAATACGGCCCCAGGTCAGTAATTTGGGGTCAGTAATTTTTTTTCTTTCTTTTTTTGAAATAAATCAAACATTTTATTCAGCAATGATGTGTTAAATTGATAAAAAGTGATAGTAAAGAAGATTTATATTATTAGATTTTTTTTTTTTTTTTTTTTATTTTTATAAATGCAGTTCTTTTTAACCTTTTATTCATCAAATATATTAGGCAGCAGAACTGTTTCCAACACTCATAATAAATCACAATATTAGAATGATTTCTAAAGGATCATGTGATAGACTGGATATGTGAGACTGGAGACTGGAGTAATGATCTGAATAAATTGAAAACCAATTATTTTAAATTGTAATAATATATCACAATATAATTTTTTTTTAAATGAATCAAATAAATGCAGGCTTGATGAGCAGAAGAAACTTCTTTCAAAAACATTAAAAATAGTAATGTGTCCAAACTTTTGGCCTGTACTGTATATATAATATTATTATTATTTTAGCAATGGTTGCATCAGCAAGTGTTATGAATCTTTGACTCAATAGAAATGAATCTTTAGTGCATTCATAACAAATATTGGCTAATAGGTTGTATTTTAAAGTCAAGGTTAACACAATAGTGCATGTTTAAAGAGGCATAACGTATTACTGAATTTTGTCTATTCTTAGTTTTACGGATACTGTTTTTATTTATTTATTTTTAGTATTGACTTGGTACCAAAATACTCTGAGTTGGTGTGTGGATGTGCCTGTCTGAGTTTCAGGCGAGTCGAGAGGCTTTAGAGGAGATCATTGTTTAAACTGACAGCCTCTTCACCTTCTCTTGCGTCAGCCGCTCTTTGCATGGGAGTCTCTTCTAATGACTCCATTACTCTGAGCAGAGGAGGTGTGTGTGTGTGTGTGTGTGTGTGTGTGTGTGTTAGAGACGTGGTAACAGCGAGTCCAGACCACACTGGAGAACTGTTGGGATTGTCGTTTGAGACGACTCTGTATGACTTTAGTTTTACTGGGCAACTCAAAAAGAGTTTTGCAGAATTTCTCATTATGGGAACTGGGAATCAAGCTCCAAAAAGACCAAAAGTCGCCATGAATAGGCCTATTATATATATATCACTATTTACATAATAAATGATTTATCCGTGCGCATAATTTTTTTTACATTTATGTGCCTTGGAATCTTTAATCAAAATATCTTCCCCTCCCTCTTGCAGCTCATCTCTTCTCTTCTCTACCTGTCAATCACATGAGATCAGCCAATAGCAAACCACAACCATCCAATCAATTCCTCACAGACAAAATCAAGCCCCGCCCACATTTGTTCTTGTTCTAGAAGCGTTTCACTCGGATATACGTCACTATAGGGAAGAAAAGACTTCATAAGATTTCATGTCGTAGTTTCGTGAAAAGTGGTTCATTTTTGCTTTATTATTGTTCAAATAACCCCAGAGATCTGCATGATTTGAGGTGTTATTATAGGGTCAAGGGTTTGTAGTATCGCTGCTTTTAGTTAGTTAGTTACTCTGAATACTGAAGACAAACCAAGACACATGGAGGCAGGAGGAAGGTCTGTTTGTCCTCTCACCCTCACACACACTCACAATGCACTCATCTAACCTGGCAAGATTGTGTGAGATGGTTCAGTGCAAAGTTTGTAGGGCTCCTGGTCTTCCCTCTTTGTCAGTTTCTGCAGAATCCATCCACAAATATGCACACATATAAACACACGTATGCGCAGAAGCAGATGTGATGAAGACAGACACCTCCAGGCTTCCACTCGAGTGGGTGGAAGGACCAAGAGCATGTATCATGGAGACAGTGTAAACCACATTATAGTTGAGTTTGTTGGAAATGCAATGAAAAATGTTTCTGAAATGTTTTTTTTCTAAATTAGCATTTTTAAGTTTTTTCTTTTTTCAGTGACATTTTTATTTTTTAAATAAGGCATTTCAATAACTTACGTGAACTTAAGTGAAATTACTGAACCTATACAGCCTGATAGCCTGCTAAAAATGCTAATTTAAAGAAAAAATGTCAGATGGACAGAGAGGTTTATATATATATATATATATATATATATATATATAAGATATTTTTAAAAAACAAGATTTTTATATAGAAAAAATATATAAAAAAAATCTTTATATAGGAGAGGTTTATATATATATACCTCTCCGTCCGTCTGCCATTATTATTATTGACAATAATAATAATAATTGTAAATAAACCAATTTTTATATAATACTTTTATTATTATTATTAATATATTATTATAGGAAATTGAATGAAAAGTAGTTTTTAAATATTTATATGCTTATGCTTTGAATGTATATGCTAAATTGGTTTATTTACTATTATTATTATTATTATTATTTTAATTATGTAAAAAATTTTGTTAGTTAATTAGTGAGTATTACGTATTGTTTGCAAAAAAAAAAAAAAAAAAAAAAAAATGATTTGGTAACTGTCATACCGGCCGGCCACTTTACCTGGAAAACATGAATTTCATGTAAAATCTCAGAGCTTTTTCAAAAAGATAATCAAATGAAGGTCGTCACCGGCTCGGCTCAGATTCATCTCCACACACTTTCACATGACATTAACATATGATCAGTTAACACCACCATGTTGCATCAGGCCTCAGTGTTTCCTCCAGTTGGTGTGTTGAGATCTGTGTGAATACTAACTACATGTGTGGGTGAGCAGGCTGTCAGTGAGTGGACAGCTGGATTCCAGTGTTTAGTTGATATTTCTTAATTATCTGAGCGAATGTGTAGGCGAGAACAGACACTTCTGTAGCCTGGAGTTTGTCTTCAGAACACCTACTGATTTAAAAAGCCATTTTCTCCACTTGTGTAGCATTTTATCACACTCAAGTCCACTTATGTTACACAAGTTTTTTTTTTTTTTTTTTTTTTTTTTTTTTTTAGCAGAAACAGTCATCATTTAGTTGCACTGAAAACGTCTCGGTTACGGATGTAACCCTCGTTCCCTGAGTGGGAACGGAGACGTTACGTCGGATGACGACGATTGGGGTTTCGCTTAGAAGCCTATCACCTTCGAGTATATAAAACGAGCCAATGGCAATGAAATGCCATGGGTCTGCGGAATTTGCATAGCGTAACTCCGCCCGCCGCAGGGGGTATATAAGGAAGTACGCTGGCACAATGCAGATATGTCTTCGCTGAGGAGCCGAGACTAGCCCCAGGCGTTTTTCAGCGGTACAGCGGAAGTGGCAGGAAGACGTAACGTCTCCGTTCCCACTCAGGGAACGAGGGTTACATCCGTAACCGAGACGTTCCCTTTCGTGGTCACTCCGAGTTACGTCGGATGACGACGATTGGGGTTCCAGTCTAATCACGCCACCTCGGCTGTCTTCCAGTGCCCTGCGTAAGTCTGAGCTCCCTGTTGTGAGACTAGCACGAACGAAGGAGTCCTACTTAACACAGGGATACCAAGGTACACTGGGAAGCATATCTCCAGAGAGAAATATGCAATTATGCCCAGCCATTGATGGGGGGGACTTAGAATACACATATGACCCAGAGGGCTGCATATGGAAAATCACTGGGGTGTCCAGCCGCAGGTGGAATTTTAAACCCCAGGGGTGGCAAGGTGGCTTGCCAAGGGAAAGACACACGCTCACAAGGAGACTTACAGTGGAATACACATGTGGGGGTCGCCCAGAGGGGGAACCATGCACATGGAGGCACCTAGTCAAGCGCAAAAGCTGCGTTATGGCAGATTGGCATAACTCAGGCGCTGACGTAACCAGTGCTGGAGGAAACTCAGAGCTTATCAGACTCACCTGAGAGAATATCGCACGTATCCTGTCCGTGGAGAGGAATGGCGAGCAAGCGAAGACACCTGAGCAGAATCTAGCACCGGCTGGTTGAAGCGAGTACATGAGAAGAAACTGGCTCTACTCGGAGATTATAGAATCTCGCGAACGTGTTGGGTGTCGCCCAGCCTGCAGCTCTACAAATGTCTGTTAGCGAGGCGCCATGCGCTAGAGCCCAAGAGGAAGCCACACTACGTGTGGAGTGGGCTTTCACACCAAGGGGGCACGGACGACCTTGCTGCTGGTATGCCAAAGCAATGGTATCCACTATCCAGTGGGATAACCTTTGCTTTGAGAGAGCCTTTCCCTTCAGCTTCCCACCATGACAGACAAAGAGCTGGTCTGAGGTCCTGAAACACCGCGTTCTGTCTACGTAAGCACGGAGGGCGCGTACTGGACAGAACAGTGCCAAGGCTGGGTCTGCCTCCTCCAAGGGCAGCGCTTGCAGGTTCACTACCTGGTCTCGAAAGGGTGTGGTAGGAACCTTGGGCACGTATCCAAGCCGGGGTCTCAGGATCACGTGAGAGTTAGCCGGCCCGAATTCCAGGCACGCTTCGTCAACCGAAAATGCCTGCAGGTCCCCTACCCTCTTGATGGAGGCCAATGCAACCAGGAGCGCTGTCTTCATTGACAGGAACTTAAGCTCCACTGACTGTAAAGGCTCAAATGGAGCACTCTGCAGGGCAGTTAGAACCACTGAGAGGTCCCAAGAGGGTACGAAGGGAGGACGAGGAGGATTTAGTCTCCTCGCTCCCCTCAGGAACCTGACGATCAGGTCGTGCCTTCCCAGAGACTTACCATCAACTGCTTCGTGATGTGCGGCAATGGCGGCAACATACACTTTCAGGGTGGAGGGAGACAGCCTTCGCTCCAACCCTTCTTGCAGGAAGGAAAGCACGACACTGATCGGGCATTTCGTGGGTTCTTGATGTTTAGAAGAACACCAGTTGACGAAGAGGTTTCACTTCAACGCATAGGCATGTCTCGTGGACGATGCTCTAGCGGAAGTGATGGTAGCCACCACCGCAGGTGGTAGGGTACTCAAACCTGCCTCGTCCCGTCCAGGAGCCACACATGGAGGTTCCAAAGATCGGGACGAGGGTGCCATAAGGTGCCCCGTCCCTGAGAAAGGAGGTCCTTCCTCAGAGGAATTGGCCAGGGAGGTGCTGTCGCGAGGAGTACTAGTTCGGAGAACCAGGTCCGGTTGGGCCAATACGGGGCAACCAAAATGACCTGCTCCTCGTCCTCCCTGATCTTGCGCAAGGTCTGCGCAAGAAGGCTCACTGGGGGAAACGCATACTTGCGTAGGCCCCGCGGCCAGCTGTGCGCCAGTGCATCCGTGCCGAGCGTGCCCTCGGTCAGGGAGTAAAACAGGTCGCAATGGGACGAGTCGTGGGAGGCAAACAGGTCTACCTGTGCGTCGCCGAACTGATCCCAAATCAGCTGGGCTGTCTGGGGATGGAGTCGCCATTCTCCAGCGAGAGGCCGAACTCGAGACAGCTCGTCGGCCGCCTGGTTCAGGTGTCCCGGGATATAAATGGCTCGAAGCGACCTCAGATGCTTCTGACTCCATATGAGGAGGTGGCGAGCGAGTTGCGACATACGGCGGGAGCGTAGACCACCCTGGTGGTTGATGTACGCTACTGTTGCGGTATTGTCTGATCGGACTAGTACGTGCTGGCCCCTGAGCAGCGCATGGAAGCGGTGCAGGGCGAGACGTACAGCCAGCAACTCGAGGCAATTGACATGCCAAAGGCGCTGGGGTCCTGTCCAGGAGCCCGCGGCAGCATGACCATTGCACATGGCGCCCCAGCCCGTGTTGGAGGCATCTGTTGACACAACAACATGCCGGGAAACTCGTTCTAAGGGCACTCCGGCCCGTAGAAAATTGAGGTTCGCCCACGGGGTGAAGGTCTGACGGCAGGCTGGAGTCACTGGGACTCGGAGCGTGCCGTGTTGCCATGCCCACCTCGGGACTCGATCGCGAAGCCAAAGCTGAAGCGGTCTCATATGAAGCAATCCCAGCGGCGTTACTGCGGCTGCGGATGCCATATGCCCCAGGAGCCTCTGAAAAAGTTTCAGTGGAACCGCACTCTTGTCCTCGAACTGACGAAGACAAGTCAGCAGTGACTGCGCGCGCTCGCTCGTAAGCTGCGCGCACATGGCGACCGAGTCGATCTCCATACCGAGAAAAGAGATCCTCTGCACGGGGCAGAGTTTGCTCTTCTCCCAGTTGACCCGAAGGCCCAGACGGACTAGGTGCCGGAGCACTAGGTCCCTGTGTTCGCAAACCTGGTCTCGAGAGTGAGCTAGGATAAGCCAGTCGTCAAGATAGTTCAGGATGCGAACCCCGTGTTCCCGAAGGGGAACAAGGGCTGCCTCGACGACCTTCGTAAAGACGCGAGGAGACAGGGCTAGCCCGAAAGGGAGAACCGCGTACTGGTATGCCTGCCCCTCGAAAGCAAACCGTAGAAACGGTCTGTGTCGAGGTAAAATGGAGACATGGAAGTAGGCGTCCTTCAGGTCGATCGCTGCAAACCAATCCTGCGGCCGCACACACTGGAGTATGTGTTTGGCCGTTAGCATCTTGAACGGCAGCCTGTGAAGGGAGCGGTTCAAGACGCGCAGGTCGAGGATTGGCCGTAACCCACCGGACTTCTTGGGTACAATGAAGTAAGGGCTGTAGAAGCCGGACTTCATTTCGGCTGGAGGGACAATCTCGATCGCACCCTTCGCCAGCAGGGTGACGACCTCCGCTCTCATGACAGGGGCATTGCCACCGACCATAGTGAAGCGGACTCCGCTGAAGCGGGGAGGAGATCGCGCGAACTGAATCGCGTAGCCGAGCCTGATGGTTCTCGCGACCCAGCGGGACAGTCTGGGAAGCTCTAGCCAGGCCTCCAGAAAGTGCACCAGCGGGGTCATACGAACCACAGACGTACCGTCGGTGGGGCAGCGAGGCGGAATGACCGGCACCGGCGAGGGTGGCATCGCGGCCCTGTGCGGGGGCACGGTCATTAACCGCGTCCTGCCAGAGGAGGCCAGGGGAGGGCGCGCGTCCCACGGGGGCGTGCTCTGGCAGGGGTCTGGCGACAGAGGGGGATGAGAGGAGCGTGGCCCGTGGGCGGCGCGTGCTGTCATCCCAGACCTCTGGGACAGAGGAGGGCGGCAGTGGCGGGACCCGAGGGTGGCGCGCACTGCGGCCCTCTGGCTCTGTAGGCTCAGGATTGGGGATTTCGATTCTTTCTTTAACCACATTAGGGTGCTGCCCGTCGTGGGACGAGCAGCGGGGAGTGGAGAACAAAAGATTCTCCCCCGGCCCTCCACCGGGGGAAGGAGTGGCCCTGCTACCACCTCCTGTAGAGAAAAGAAAGCCAATCCTGAGCTGCCCGTCTCAGGAGCGCCGCTTAGCCTGGCGTTTAGCGGGCGGCGGGCGGGAAGCAGACTAAGGAGACCGCACGGACGGATGACCGTCGGTGCAGAAGGCCTCAGTCTGCTTCTGGGGGGGGGTCAAAAACTGTAGGGTACAGTCCTCAACCACACCGCCGAGGAGCCCAGCCTGGGACATGAGGGAGCTGAGAAAATGAATTCTCAGACCCCCTCACATCAACCTGGCTGAGCCCATGTCTGGACCACTCTAGTGGACACCACCTGACCCAGGATCACGCAGGTACCGATGTCGCCCGAGAGCGAGGTCAGTAGTGTGCGCGGCGGAATGACCAAGCCGGGCATGGGAGGCATAGCGTCCCAGCAAGGGGGCGTGGTCGAGTTTCCGCGTTCTGTCAGTGTTGGCCAGGGAAGGACTAGCGTTCCACTGCGGCCGGTTCCGACAGAACTCCCGAGTCAGCACTGCCTCGAAGGCGAAGGCGACACACAGCACTGCATGCCTGTGCCACGATAGTGACAGAGAACATACAGCCCATGATCGCCACGCGATCGAGTGCAGCGAAGGCGGAGGACGCCCGCGGGCCGCGAAAAGTCACGTGGACTCCCGCGGGCCGGAAGCGTCCTGATGCACATCCGGGAAGCCTACAGCGCTCAGGGGGAGGGCGGCGCCACTCCAGCCGATGCTTTCAGCTGCCCGGGAAAGCATGGCCATCAACTCTGGATCTGACTCGACTAACGCTGACACTCCAGAGGGAGGCAACGCAGTCGAATCCTCATTTCCAGAGGAATCAAGCCCGCCTTGTGATGCTGTGAGTGACATGACACCACCTGCTGGAGCCCCGAATGAAAACACTGGGTCCCTAAGAAGAACCAGGTACACACGGAAGCCCCACGGTTTGCGATGTGGAGGGGGGCGTGGCCCGAGGAATGCTCGTCGGTATTATGCCACACTGTAATCCTCAGATCACCCTGGCCACCAGCCAAAGTATCCCCTCTCGAGGAAGAGATAGATTGGGGTGTGGCAGAGGGGACTCTACCCACACGGGGATCATTGAGTCTCGATCTATAAACATCGCGATGGTCACGTTCCCGCAGAGAAAACGTGACTCACCCACGAGCGCTGCCGAGCGTGAATCAGCCCAACACGCGAAACAGCGCTCGTGACCGTTAGGCAGATGAATCACGCGCCCACATCCAGTAAATACACGGGCGAGCCGTCTTGAAAAAGACGTGCCGCGTGCAGCTCTTTTAGAGAGAGGAAAAGCTCAGCAGAGTGCTGAAGCGCCCAGGGAGAAACACACACACTGTCGGCAGATCACTGCACAGATCAGCAGCAGGCAATGCGATCTCGCTGGAACACGCCGTCACACCAACACACTGAAGAGCCGCTCGTCTCGTAGAGTGAAGATGATACAGAATAGCTTGTAGGAGTGAAGAAAACTCTTGGCTCCGAAGCGAAAACATATCTGCATTGTGCCAGCGTACTTCCTTATATACCCCCTGCGGCGGGCGGAGTTACGCTATGCAAATTCCGCAGACCCATGGCATTTCATTGCCATTGGCTCGTTTTATATACTCGAAGGTGATAGGCTTCTAAGCGAAACCCCAATCGTCGTCATCCGACGTAACTCGGAGTGACCACGAAAGGGAACTTTAGGTTGTGAAACCATTTTTATCCTTCCAAATCATCATATTAGAATGATTTCTGAAGGATCATGTGACACTGAGGACTGGAGTTATGATGCGGAAAATTCAGCTTTGATCACAGGAATAAATTACATTTTATGATATATTTAAATAGAAAACAGATATTTGAAATTGAAATAATATTTCACAATATTACTGATTTTACTGTATTTTTGGATCAAATAAATGCAGCCGTGGTGAGCAGAAGAGACTTCTCAAGTCTAGTTTATTTATAAAGCCCTTTCCACTACAAAGTAGACCAAAGGGCTGTACATTTACATTTACATTTTACATTTATTCATTTAGCTGACGCTTTTATCCAAAGCGACTTACAATTGCTATATATGTCAGAGGTCGCACGCCTCTGGAGCAACTAGGGGTTAAGTGTCTTGCTCAGGGACACATTGGTGTCTCACAGTGGATTTGAACCCGGGTCTCTCACGCCAAAGGCATGTGTCTTATCCATTGCTCCACCACCACCCCTTTCACATGAACAGAATTTCTCTTCTGTTCAGAATTTCACCCCTTTCTCTTCTGTACAGAAGAGACTTCTTTCATAAACATTAAAAAATCTTAATGATTCCTATTTTACGACGTAATACAGTAGTCTTTTTTTTTATGTAAATTATGCAGTGCAAGAAATTGCAGAAATGTTGTAAGCACATCATTTTGAGATATTTATGAATTAATTACCACATCCAACCTGGTTTGGTGTGGCCAAAACCCAAAATACCTTACATTGACATTTTTGAGTGCATTATAAAATGCTGCATTTTTTAATATTTGTTAACCTAACAACATTTGCATCTAAAATGTAACTTTTTTTATTTATTTATTGATATTTGTATACTTCCTGGGATTTTAATGTTAATCGACATTTCTGAAGGAGCCATTAAACTGTTTAGTTTCAATACATGTTCTGGGTGGACTGTATAGAAGTTTTGAGTGTGTTTACATTGAATATTTCAATAGAGCCTAAAAATTCCTGCTTTCCATTACATGACCTCTTTAAATTGTCCTCCATCAGATTTTTTTTTTTTTATTCCAGATGAACAACTAAAAATAAGCAGCCTTGCATCAATCACTGTGGCTGAGGGACGGTGTGTGTGGTCGTGTCAAACCAAGAGGTTTTGATATAAATAGACATCATCAATCACGAGGGCGTGCGTGATCCACGTCTGGCGGAGGAGTGCGTCACTGTCAGTCAAACCTGTCACACACACTCCAGACGGATGCACAGCAGCGTATCATTAGTGACATCGCACATTCCCTTTAAAGGGTTTCTGCTCTGCATTCATGCCCACGGGACACATTCAACTTATAAAAACCCAACCAGCGTCGACTAGCTTTAAATAGTTCACAAACTTATATTCGCTATAGGAATTTGACCTCACTTGGAGGGTTTATTAAGAGTCCTAGAAGTGAAATCGCAAAACCAGCACTTTTCGCTCCATTGTTCTTCATTGGCGGGATTTTTTTCAATCTGCCTTCGTTTTATGTGTGACCCATCCAGTTACCCTCATGGGCAGCCTTCCAGAAAACTCCAATAACATTTGGATCTCTCTTTTTTTTTTATTATTAGATGTTTCTCTGGGGAGGAAATGCCATTAATGGGAAATTCTGTTGAAGGCGGCTCATTTTACGTTGAGTTGGCTTATTTTGTGGACGGAGTAAATCGTATTTTGGCGACGGATGAGTTTCATTACGAGGCTCTGCGGGTTTTTGTTGCTGTTTGTTTTTAACAGCCTCTGACAAAACAGGATCTGTCTTTCTCTTGTTTTCTGTAATAGCTTTTGATTTGTGCACTGGTAGAGGCCAAGAGCAGGAGGAGCGGGATGGGAAACCTGTATCTGTTAGTGTTATTGTGGCCCTGCTTTTGCAGTTATTAAAACGCTTTTATAAAGTTATTGTACTACGGGGCGGTTGAATGCTTGAATCTGATTGGTTGACGAACGTTCTAAGGTTGCAATTATTTTCAGGAAAACGCACGGATAAAGTAGTTCCAGGCAGGTTTTGACCGCATTACAGTTCCATATCACTTCGCCAAATGATTTCAGTGATTTCAAACGTGATTGAAACGTGATACAGCCGACAACAGCAAAAGAACCAAAACCCACAATGACACTGACCACTACTTCCATGTTTTTGCCCCCAAATTACATTTTATTATGTACAGACAGAAAGGAAAAAAAGTCGGAACATCATAGCTCCAAAAATGTAATGGTAGACTCACACACAGGTGGTAACCTAGTTACCTGTGTGTGAGTCTACCATTACATTTTTCAAATTTTTGGAGCCATGGTGTGCCGACTTTTTTTCCTTTTTGATTAATTGTCTCTTTGAGCACCCAGTTTGAGCAACATTTTGCTTTGGATGTGCGTGCTTTGGATCTGATTTTATTATGTACAGGCAGAACATACTCTGTTTATCCCGCTTCTCCCACTCAAACACAGGACACACACTCGCACAGAAACGTGTTGTCAGCGCTACTCTGACCATTTTATCAGTAAAATTGTTTAAACTAGTTTCTGACTAATAAGGCGCTGTTCTTGAAGCAGATAAACTTGCAGTTTCGCTATTAGTAGAGACGCTGTTGGTTATTCATACACGCTTGAATTACTGATAACTCTCTCTCTCTCTCTGTCTCTAATAACTGCATTAGTCTGCTATCAGTGGCTCAGACCTCTGTTACTAGCAACGGAGGCTCGGGATTAGATACGTAAGACATTAGTCCCACACACAAGACCGATTTAAGGACAAAACCTGACATATGTCTTGAAATATATAATCTGAACAATGTTTTGAGGTGTGGTAACCGTAGTATAAGCGTAATAATTGACAATAATATTAAGCGTCCGTTTAAATATTGAAAAATAATGCTTTACATCATGGCTGCATTACTACCTTGTGTGTGCTTTATTTTTCAACGACCCAGAGTCAGTTATTCCTTACTTAAACACTTTTCTACCAAAACAAATATGAACCAGGGTTATTATAGTTATCTAAAATTAAAACCATAAAAAAAAGTTACGTAACATTTGAACAAATTGTTAAATTGTTACTGTAATCTTAACCTCATTAAGAAGCCACATCAGTTCACAGTAGGAAGTTATTGCATACTGGTTGCCATTAAGTGTAATTGTTCCTTTTGTTAAAAAAAAAACACACACAAAATAAACAAAGTAATGATTAATATGACTGATAGCATTATTATATTTTTTCAAGATTTCTATATATATCGCTATTGTAAATTCTTTTGGCCACGATAATCGTGTTGTGAAAAATCTGATATCGTAACAGCCCTCGTTTGACCCTTTCCTGAGCCCTGAGCACAAACAAATGAATAATTTAAGGTTTCATGCTGAAAAGAAGAGCACAGTTTTATCGTCGAGCATGTAGTCCAGCGGTTAGTCTCTCAGGTCTGGATCCCGGTGTCCTTCTCATGGATGTTGAATGGAAATCCTCCATCTAATGTGGTCAGCTCAGGTCCTGTGATCCCTGACCGTCTCAGCCGCCTCCTGTCAGGAGATCCTCATGTTCTCAGAGGCCGGATGAGGAAGCTTTCTGTATGACACTGAGAGATACATCACTCAGGGATGGGTCAGAGCTCACAGATGGGTAAAACCCACCACAGATGGCAGGGAATAGTAATGCACACCTCTACCAGCACAGAAATACAGTCTCTTCAGCAGCTTAACATGAAATATGCCATAAGAAGGAAAATATATATATCTTTTCGCCTAGTCATGAATATGGGTTAATGATTTGAACAAACCTTTAACCCTAAGCATTAACTTTCTTCAGAAATGGTTTAATATTTAATGATTCAAGGTCTTTATTGTGTTTTTGGGCTCAAATAGGTTTTCATGCTTGAATGTTTGACGCAGACACAGCATGTTTGACATTGTTGCAGCTCCTGTCTTCCAGTCTGTCAGTAACGCTCTGTTTAGTTCCTGTCTCTATGAAGCTCCTCCTTCTGTAAAGCACACTGTGCTCTGATTACATTTACATTTTATCCAAAGCGACTTACAAATGAGAACAATAGAAGCAGTTCAACTAACAATAGGACAACAATATGCAAGTGCTATGACCCTTCCCAGTTTAATCTAACGCAGTACTTGTATTTTATTTTTTATAAATAGATATAGAAGAGAAGAGAAAGTGTTAGTATTAATGGATCAAGTGTTGCCGAAAACGATGCGCCTTCAGCCGTTTCTTGATAATGGCCACTTAGCAGCTCTGGTTGAGTTGGGCAGATCATTCCTCCTGCAGGGAACAGTCATGGTAAAGGTCAAAGAAAGAGATTTTGAGCCTCTTTGAGATGGCACCACAAGACGACGTTCACTTGCAGAGCGCAAGTTGCTGGATGGCACGTAAGTCTGAAGTAATGAGTTAAAAGGGTAAAAGGGAGAAGAGCCAGTGGTTGTTCTGTTGGCAATCATCAGTGACTTGAATTCGATGCGAGCAGCAACTGTCAACCAGTGCAATTTAGTGAGTAGAGGAGTGACGTGTTCTCTCTTCAGCTCGATAAAGACACTCTTGCTGCAGCATTTTAGATCAGTTGCAGAGGTTTGACAGTTGATGGCCTGCCAAAAGAGCATTACAATAGTCCAGTCTGGATAGAACAAGTGCTTGGACAAGGAGTTGTGTAGCATGCTCTGATAGGAAAGGCCTGATCCTCCTAATGTTATACGGCAAATCTGCAGGACCGTGCAGTTCTAGCAATGTGGTCTGTGAAGTTCAATTGATCATCAATCACAACTCCAAGGTTCCTGGCTGACCTTGATGGAGTTATGGATGACGAGCCTAGCTGGATGGTGAAGTTGTGATGAAGTGTTGGGTTGGCCGGGACCACAAGCAGTTCGGTTCTCGGTTTAGTTGAAGGTGGTGGTCATTCATCCAACCAGAAATGTCTGTCAGACAGGCTGAGATACGATCAGCTACCGTCAGATCATCAGGCTGGAATGAGAGGTAGAGGTGTGTGTCATCAGTGTAGCAGTGATAGGAAAAGCCATGTTTCTGAATCACAGATCCTAGTGATGGCATGTAGATAGAGAAGAGAAGTGGTCCAAGCGCTGAGCCCTGAGGCACTCCAGTAGCTAGATGTTGGGTTTTAGACCCGAGAATTATTTAAATGAGGAATATTGTGACGTGTTTGTTCCCGGAAGAAGCTCAAGATTACAATGGAGGCGTTTCAGGAGTTCAGAAACACTGACACTGATATAGAGAAGAACTCCCGCTGGAGGGACTTTGTGCTTTGGAACTTTGCAGAGCTTTTTCATTCTCAAACAGCAACATTACACACTAAAGAATGTTGTCTCCCTCCTCCTCTCACTTAATCCACTCACTTAACATTATCCAACAATTGCAATAACTGTGATCTGGACTTTGCATTGATACAGCACACACAATTATACACATTTTCTGGTTAATAGTGATTCTTCGCCTCATATACCCTTTTCCTTGTTGTTTTATGTCGCTTTGACCTGTTTTGTGCTATTGTTGATCTCACTTAATCCGTCTATTATGCATATTATCTAACAATTGTAATAACTGTGAACTGGACTTTGCATCGCTGCAGAACACACAATTATACTCATACTCATGCCCTGTTTACAAAATATACAATTGTTGATCTCTTGCACTTCATGAAATTGCACTGTCGATTGATGCTCTAATGTAATCTCGTTATATCATCACATAATAGGACCCCTTTAATATTTTAAGTTGATACTTATTTGAAACATGCATTAATGTAATCATAGTGATTACAATATATGGAAAATTTGGCAGTTTTGTGTCCAAAAGTTGTTCATGATATTTTAGAATTATTATTATTATTATTTTGCATAAATGCATGGAAATGGTCAAATGTTCCACAACAAAATTGGAAGAAAAAAAAATTAAAGCCTATTTCAGTACCATTAAGAATTGTTTTGCATTGTGACATTATTTCCATGATATTTCCCTCAAAGGTCATTATGGCATTACAGAAAAAAAAGGAAAAAAATGCATTACTGTAATGTAACACTAAGTGCATTACTTAAATTGTAAATTGCTTATATGGCGTTGTTGAATTCCAGTAATGAGAATCACCATTGAGAATGAAAAAAATGACATATATGCATATATGAAGTTATATTTCCTAATAATCAGAAAAAATATTGATTTCTTTTTTTGTGCATGTTTTGTTGAGATTCAGCCTTTTTAAGTTTTGCTGCAGATAATGGACAGAAAGTGAGTGTGAGGATTTACACGGCTGTATTCACACGGGTCAGTCTGATGAGGATATTACAGCGAAAATCAGAAGACGCTTTAAGAGGATTATGAGGGGAAATAAGGGTCTCTGTTCCCTCTTAATAACACGCCAGAGAATAAGATTATGTCTTCATACTTGCAGTCTGCTACTTTGACACAGTCTTTGCTCAATATGAGCATCTTCACTCTAAACAATGAGAAGAAGTTACAGTGCTGCAGCTTTCTGCTTACATTCATCCCGTCATTACAGACCCTGAGGAAGAGAGCGTGTGCTTGGGGAAGCTGTAATAGATTGTTGGATCATATTTATTGCTTGTCCCTTTAAGGCAAATCAGTTAAATGTGGCTTTTCTATTCATCCTGACAAAAATTGACAGTTTCCACAAAAATATGAAGCAGTGCAACTGTTTTCAACATTGATAATAATCAGAAATGTTTCTTGAGCATCAAATCATCATATTAGAATGATTTCTGAAGGATCATGTGACACTGAAGACTGGAGTAATGATGCTGGAAATACAGCTTTGATCACAGGAATAAATTAAATCTTAAAATATATTCAAGTAGAAAATTGTTCTTTTAAATTGTAATAATATTTCACAACTTCTTTCAAAAACATTTTAAAC